>QKQZ01081522.1:0-12493 GCA_003595255.1 Solenopsis fugax | reverse complement strand
TATATACATATATATTGTAGGGAACAATTATCAAAAGTATCTTTTACTCCTATATTTATTTTGTCTAAATTTATTTGATGTAACAATAATTTTAATACATTATATAAGTTTATTTTTCTTTACAACTTAAAAATTAACGTATAATGTATATAATATACATATATCTTAAATGGAATATTAATTTTATTCTATAATGAAGATTATATTCACGCCATCAAAATAATTCAGAAATGAAAAAATGGATAAAAAACAATACTATCATCAATTTGAATACTATCATCATGAGATGACAATAAATTCATAATAAATGTGAAAATAATTAATAAATCCAAAATAAGTAATATAAGTAATATAAGAGTACGTGGTTGATTATGCAATTATTTCTCCATATGGATTAAACTGTATTGTTGTAAACTTATATCACATTATATGTTCAGTTCTTATAAAATTAATAATACATATTTGTTTTATACAATTTTTCCTTCTATTTTACTGTATTATTTTTATTTAATTTTTATACCATGGATTTCTATGTGTAAAAATCTTTCCAAATCAAGATTAAAATACGTTTCTGCATATCGGGCAGGTGGACTTTTGACTTGTATTGAACCACTTATACTGAAATAAAATAATATATATATATATATATAATTTAAATAATAATAAAGATATATGAATAAAGATAAAATATATATAGGTATATATAAGGTTTGTTCGCGTCGCGTGGCCCAACGTGCTCCTATTTGCCTTAACGCGCCAACCGATTAATGTAATTGGTCAACGAGTGCTCTGGGGCGATTAGGAGCACGTTGGGGCAATGTTGGGACATGCGACACGAACAAACCTATAGATATATATCGATCTGTTAAAAAAATTAATAAATAGTGTATGCTTACCAAGCAGCGAGTATGAAACTTTTTACGACAAGTGTGACATGACAATTTTGGTAATTGGTATGTACTAATATGAAAAATGCTAAAACATATGTAACACTCTTCGACGCCTGCAAATTTCTTATCTAAATTGCGTTTCCACATTAGAAGACCATCCCAAACAGAGCCATTCTATAAAAAAAATAATTAAAACACATTTCTTAAAACAAATATATAAAAGTGTATTTTGCACTTACTTGATGTGTAAGAAATTTAGAAAGTTGTGTGTGACAATTTTTTCCCTTTGCTGTACCATCTATCTCTTGACCAGATTCTACCGTTACTCTACCTAAAGGATAGTTTGATGGTAATACTATGCTTAATTCCAATTTTGTATCTTCCATTTGATACTCGGCTACTACTTCCCTTGCTGTTGAATGCACTTTTATCTGTAATAACACAAAGGATATGATATTAAATTTTTACAAATAAAATTTTAACTAAAGATTTGTATGTATATGAACGAGACAGGATTTGTGAGAAAAAGCATACCTGCATATTTTCAACATTAGCCAACTGTAGCCTGCTATAAAGAAGCTCGTCTTCACAAAGTTTAGGACTAACATAATGACTTGTAATCTTGTCTACTGTTGCACTGACTCTGCTATCAATTGTGCTCAGCCATTGTCTAACTAATACTGGTAGACGCCGTAAGCAATTTGTATATAACCAACATACAATATGATCTAATCTCTCCTCTGTCCAACTTTCTACAAGTTTGCAATATAATAAAACGATATATAATACGTAATCAAACTTTACATACGTAAATGTATTATCAATTTTAATAGTACCTTTAAAACGAAAAACTGGAGTGGTGGTAAATAATTCCAGTAGTTTTACGGTTTTATTTTTATTATCTTGTAGAACTTCCATGGGCATTAACTTGAAGATATTATTCAACAAGCAAGGAAAAAGTTCATTTCTAAAATTTATGACAATATTTAGTAAAAAATACAAGTCATTTAAGACATTACAAGTAATAAAACATGAAAATTTTAGAAATGAATAATGCGCATTATAATACACTTACTTCAATATTTCCGCATACTGATATCGTAAATCATTATGAGCCTTTTCGCAAATATCTAATACAATTGCCCATGCTAACAGATATCCTAACGTGTATGTGTAAGAATCTGTAAACGGTTGGATTGTGCAACTAATTATATCACATAATCTAAAAAAAGAAACATATTATATTTAAAAATATTATGTAATTAAAATTTAATATAAAGCAGAAACTTACTTGAATTCCATGAGCATTGTATTTACAATATTCTGTGTACTTGATAGTACTTCTTCGAATTTTCTAATATTGAGACTGCTCGGTTTGAAGTTGTCAGACTCAACAAGAACTTTGTCATGTTGTACAAGTTCCGGTACCATATATTTTAATGTATAATAGGCACCCAATTGAATACTAGGTACAGGAGATTGTAGTAATTTCAAAGACAGTTTTAACATTTTGTTGAAATCAATCGTCTCAGCCTGTTCGTCGCATTTCTTAAATAATATGCTACTGTCAAATGCACAAATTGCCTCTCCCAAATAATTCAGTGGTATAACACATTTCAGAGCATCTGTATTCTGATTACATAAATCTGCGTAAAATATCCAAGTTTGAACAATGCCATTATATATGTTGCCAGCAATCACATTTTTCCATTCATCTAAGAGCGCTGGTGGTAACTCTGGTATTGGCTCCAGCTCATGTTTGTTCATTATAGTTTCAACTGCATAATATAATTGGCTAAGCGTTGTCATCAACGTTGTTATTTTAATGTCAGAATAATTATGTTTAGCATTGTTAAGTAACTGTTGCCACTTTGTGAGAGATATCAAGATAACATCCCAGTATGCATGTTTCAACTTCCACGGAACATTTTGAACAACTGTCGTAAGCAATCTTATAACTTCTAGAGGCAAAAGCAGTTTGTTCCAGGAAGTTTCAGAGATATCGTGATCCAAAATTGCAAAAATATCATCAAGACGTAACATAATTTTGTCCACAATAGTATCATATAGTGCGGGAGGTTGTCTGGAAGAGTCCGATATCATAGATCTTGTGACAATTAATGTATGAATTTCATTGTATGTTAATAATGTTTCCGGAATATTTTCTGGCCAATCTTTATACCAATAACAATTTAAGATTTGCATTATTTGCATATGTGTCTCATCATCACGTACATCTACATTTTCATTATTGCTGTAATTTTCAAAATATTCCACGGAATTCTCAGTTTTATCTTTCAAGAAAAATTCAGTGTGATGTGCATAAATGTATGGCAGCATACATCCGTAACTTTTCTGATTTGTTTGTACATATAATAATGCATCATGGATATTTTTTGCAAAATATTTATGCAAGTTGATGAAACTGTTTTTCAGCGAATTACGAAGTTTATCAACATCATTGTAATGTTTAGTGGATTTATAATACTTTTTATATATATCCGCTATACTAACCACATACATGATATTTATTAATATTTCCGTGATTCCTGGTAAATTTGTATCGTTTAATTCAAAACTTTCTTCTTCCGATTCTTCCGATTCTGTATTAGCATCCTCTGAATCAGAGCTTTTTAATCTCGTATACAAATTGTTAAGCAAATCTGTGACAAACAAAGCCCATGATAAACAATTTGCTGTATTATCTAAAATTATATCATTATTCGTTATATCAATAGAAGTAAGCTGCTGCAAAATCCGTATTTTTGTCTCAACATTTGACATGTATAAATGACCTGTTAACACTTCGCCATATATTGCAAGGGCGGTTGTCTCTCCAATCCATAATTTTATGTCTGATGCCGTTAAGAATAACATAATAGTTTGTTCAACGTAATGAGATTTTATGTCAGTGCTGTTAATTATAACTTCTAAAACATCTGTTGCCAAATCTACCAACGTATCCTTAACAGAATCCGCGTGCACATTATATATTTTGCTCCAGATAATAATTCCACATCTTTGAATAAGATCGTTAAATTCAAAGACAGATAATATTTGACTACTTTTTACGAATCCTTCTTTCCAACTAGTGCGCACGGTATCAGCAGTTAAATCATCATGCTCCCGTGTGCATAATTCAAAAAGTGTTTCCAATATCTGTACAGCACATGATACTGTTTGCTTATGATTCCATATTAAAGTCATCAATCCCGTAATGAATGCAACAAATTGCACAGAGCAAGCGTCATCTCTTCCATTTAGTGAATCACATAGAATTGATACAATCTCATTTGCTCCTTCCTTGTTTATTAACATATCCCTAATTTCCGAAATTTCAAAAGCTGATAGAATCAGATTCTGATTTCTTTCGAAATTCTGTTCATCATATGAAGCAATTTCCTTGGCCACATCAATTAACAGTTTGGGTATATTAGCTTGAGTATACCACTTTTTAATTACGCTATCGTTTCTATTATATTCTGATAGACTGCAATATATGACATTTCTTGTTATTGCAATATTATTTAACTCTATCAATGACTTTAGAACTTTATCCTTTTCTGCATCATTTATATATCTAATAAAGTGGAATATTAATTCAAGAATTTGTTCAGCCATTTCTGATTTTTGCAACAATAAAGGTCTCAAGCTCTTGTCGTAAAATTCAAAGAAGTCATCATCGAATTTAAATGATTTTGAAAACGCAACAAATAATTCTCTACTTGCAAAATGTTTCATAAGTTTATTCAGCTGCCCTATATACTCGATGTACTGGTGATCGTTTATCGATACATTTATCGAATTAAAATAAATTGTACAGAGCGTATTAACAAATTTGCAAAGTTCTGCATTAAAAACGTTATCTACATAAGCATCGATAACTTTTACCTTTGATTCGTTCGTGATAACCGAATCACTTGGATCGGCAAATTTTACTTTTAATTTCTTACGGGTGCGATCTGGTGGATTCTTTAAATTTAATAAAAATTCGATATGAGAGTCTTTTGAATCTACAGTATGTGCACTCCCTTTTGATGTATTCATAAATCTGTCGAACAATAGTGGTAATTCAATCCAGAAGTGTTCCATTAAAGAAACGTATGATTTATACTTGTCATTAGTACGATGTTTGCTCCAGTACCGTATTAGACAAGTAACCTCAGTAAAGCAATATTGTTTCATAAAGTTATTATCCGTCATGCAAGCTTCTATAAGAGGCATAAGTTGTTCCTTAAGGAGTCGAACACATAAATCTACATTTTCGGTGTTTACAAGAATTGAATAACGTAAACATTCGATGAAAGATGTTGTTACAGCAAGCGTTTCTGAACGGCTCATTTGCACACTTTTCACGGAAAATCCTTGGCGCATATTGTTAAAGAAATTTGTATACAGATTAGTGATATCAATATTAAACTTTGGGAATTGACTGACGAAAGGTAGCAGATTTGGGTAAACAGTGCTGGCGCAGCACTGGCCGCCGGATCGTAAAATGTTCCACAATTTAGGGAGTACAAGTTTGTTAATATTTACGACGAGATACCAATCGTCAATTTTTGTTGTAGCTATTAGCATCGATTCCCAAACAGCCGATAAAATAGCAGGTTCGGATTCATCAATACTATTCATAATAGTGGTCATTGTTCTTTTCTTTTCATTTTGTAATAATTTTCCTGCATTTTCCATTATTGATGTCAGCACATTAAAAAAAGCTGTTTTTATTGGCAAAGCATCGTGTTTAGCCAATTTCCAAAACCTCGAACTGCTCAAAATATTGTTGTGAATCTCTAAGGTTTTATCAATTTCGTCAAGTGGTACTTTCTTGAAATAATAACTATACGCTTGAAGATTTGCCGTTAGTACTCTCTCATATTTGGCTTCCATTTCTTCGTTAGTAAGAGACTTTTGCGTCGATAACGTCTGAGCTGTATGCACAATTATATTGTTGCTAATGTATAATAAAATTTCGCACTGGCAATGAACAATCGCGTTAACTATTTTCCAGGGTGGAAATGTGCTGTTGAAAGAGTTGGTAGCAGCTGAGGCCGTTGGGGGATATGTATCGTATTGAGAGGTAAACCAAGTGCCAGCCAATTGTTTCAGATACATTGCTATACGTTTGCCTGCACGCTTGACAACTGCTGCATGTGCCAACTGTGCAGCTTCTCTCACTCGATGGTCTATGTCAATGGAGAGAGCACAATAAAATCTTGGCCAAAATGGTAACATACCTTCTACCGCTAACATTTCTGCATCTTGACACAGAATTGCAAACTCTTGCAATGCCTACGCATACATAAGTTACAAAATTTATACAAATTTATTAACATCTAAATGAACAAACATATATATATTTTTTTTTAAGTTATAACATTCATATTATACAAACTGAGTGATGATCATATCAACAAACTAATCACCTTGTATTTTGTTGTAGCATCTTTTTTGCTCATCTTTTTTAGTATTATTTGAAAATTGGAATCTACGTTATTCATCTCAACCTCATTTAAGGAACACAAGGATAGACCAGGTAGAACAGGAACATATCCTCCATCCTTAACTGCCGAGAATCCAACAAAGTTAGGCATTGCAGTTCCCAAAAGTTCTGCACTACGGCTGCTATTTGATGGCTGAAAAATATCAAAGAATTACAATCAAATATAAAGAAATACTGTTAAGAAAATAATACAAATCATACATAATAAACAAAATAAGCATGCTGACAATATGCTAGCATTTTGCAAGCTAATTTAAGCAGAATATTGCATCAAATTGATATCAATTGTCGATGTTTTATCTACTGACACAATGAATTTCGCAAAAACTAAGTAGAAACCGAGCAGAAAGCTATTTTGCAATCACTTAAAAGGAATATATTATTCAAATGATCACAAAGTAGCAGATTTTGCTCTGTTTCTACAGTCAATCCGCCATCAGAAACTAGCAGCTTGTTAGCAGATTTTATTGTATTTACACTAACATTTTGTCAATAAAATTTATAGCAAACATTTTGCAAAATCTGTTTTTTACACATTTGGCTATCTAAGATAATTTGCTGTTCATGCAATAATAATTGTTGTTTGTGATGACATATGTTTATAAATTTGTTCTTTGTAGTAGTCCTTTATATTTTTTATTTCTTCCTCTGTTTTTTAACGTTATTACATATGCACCTATTTCTTTTTGAAAAAGCATAACATAGTGCAACTACAAAGAATATAACCGATAAAATGCTCATATAATGAAATTATTGCACGCATAAGATTCATAGTTGCGCAATTGTGTGTAAGTAATTGATGTTTACCCGTGCATTGTTTTTAGTACGTTGCGCCTGCTTATTTTTACCCATGGTAAAACACTCCGGTAGAACGAGATAAGGGCAGTTTAATGATCAACGAAAATTTCAGGCCTTCTCCGTGCTGGATATGACTACGACGGTGCGGCTCGGATCTGAAAACACTACGTGACGTTCATGTCAGCTGACAATCTCGACATAACCTCAAATGCATGTCTACACTCTACAGGCGCTGTAGGCGAGTGGCCTGGCCGGCACGGTTTCGGCGCGGTAGAACACCGGGAACGGAGACCTTGCCTCCAGCGGATTACACGAACATCACGGCCAGATGGGTGTCGGCAACAAGGCCGAGCAGAGGCTGCTGCTGTCTTATTGCTCCTTCACCTGCATTTATCTTTCCGGGATCTTGACGCTGGTCAAGTTCAATGATAATCTGTACAACGTCGGCAAGTACAAGTTCCTACCCGTGCTGATGATCCTAACATTCGCCGAGGTGATAAAGCTACTGTTTCCTATGCTGCAAGCCGAGGCACCTACAATAATCAAGATTGAACAGCGGGTCTCGCCAAAAGCCAAGAGATCCTGGACAAAGTGCCTGAGGGAGATCTTCAAATTCTCGCTTACCGCGCTCGTGCTGTCAATAGTTTACTACGTGATGATCGTGCTGTTCGGCGCGCCCGTGCTGACCGATCACGAGGAGACGACGATGCTCGTCGTCACGCTGATCATACTGACTTTTGTGTCCACCAGTTTGCACCTAGGCGTGGACACTGCGTTGGACATTCTGACAGGGACCTATTCCCAGAAGGGCAATGTCCTCGCGGATGCTTTGAAGTTCAACATCCAGGCGACGATATTAAGCACTTGGCTGGGCGCTACTGTTATCCCTCTAGATTGGGATCGCCCTTGGCAAACTTGGCCAATTCCCTGTGTTATAGGCGCATTACTTGGCTACTTGATCGCCCACTTCATCACTCTTGTCAAGACGCTTCCCGCACCAAAACTGCACAGGAAAGTTCATCGATAGTCATGGAAACACTTGTGTGGAAAAAGACATTCCAATTTTTTGAATAATATCAGTTATTGATTAAATGGTATGCTGATTACTCATCTTACATTTTGATTGTATAGACTGATTTGACTATATAGTAGGCCATATAGAGATAGTTAAGCATTAATATATAACTGCCCATTTTGATTCATGTAAATTCATTACATTATCATTGTTGGTGATGTACATATGTATGCATGAATTTAAGTAGTAATAATCATGTGAAAATCATGTTTTTTATATATAAATTATAGTAATATTTATAATCTCTAAATTCTAATGTGAATGATTAATTTTCCTATTTATCCATTGACATCATAACTTTGCTGGTATCTTATTTTTACACATATATCTTTTCCTTTCCCATTTTTTATTTAACTTGTCAAAATCCCCTTGTCAATCTTGTATTTATAAAATAAAGTTATTACTATTACAATTTTGCAGCAAGCAGTTTTGTCATAGTTGAATTGTTTGCTACATTAATTGCCGATTAAAATAATTCGAGTATAATACAAGTCATTCTTTAATATTAAAATTCATACAAAAATTCTGCAATTAATGGTAGTCAGGGAAAGACAAATTGCATCGATATGCATGTGATGATGTGATGATACTGATACTGTGCTTACATAACGATATTTTATCATGTCATGGTAGGCCTTTCACCCTTTATATCAGCTGTGTAAAAACAAGAATAAAACGCAAATGCAAACGTTATATTTCGTACAGATTACTTCAAATAATGCATGATTCGTTAAATTTTAGGATGGTATTCTGTTCATAATGTTATGCTGTGTGAGAAACAATTGAAGGATTAAAATATATGCATAATATGTATAAAATATATATACATAAAAATACATAATATAAAAGATTATAAATAAAAACGCGTCATATTTCTATGATCCGCTTGGTAGTTTTGTTATAATATCCAGTAGATCATTTTCAACGTTTAATTCTCTGTACATGATTTTTGTTAAATTTTAATTGGAATTTTTTGAATGGATTTTTGTAGACAGGTTCTTTAAGTGAGTTTTTTACGTATTTTTTTTTAGGTAGATGCAATCCTGGTTAATTAATATTATATCCGCTAAAAATGAAAAAAATACGGATCTGAAATGAATATAATAGAATTTTCCAGTTAGAATTTAAACAGGAAAAAGGATCATCTCTTCTCACAACTCGTTTAAAACTGGATATTTATGTGCTTCCGTTTCAGTTCGTTGCTCCAGATCTGATGTAAGATCGTTTTATTGACGTCCGTGAGTGTCCTAAGAAGTGACTTAATCGAAAAAGTCGTTCAAATCATATTTACGTAATCTTGTCGTCGAGAAAAAATGTCGTGAATGACTGTATTCTCTTGTCTGATCTGAGACGACCAATAAATGGGATTGTCCGTATTCGCGCAGTCGCAACTGGCCCGCCTCGACAAGTGTGGAAGTGGAAGTGTGGAATCATATGGAGTGGAAGCATACAGAAGCATAGCTATGCCTGGCTGTGCCCTGTGCCGAATGCTAATCATTGAGACCAATTGAGACTTCTTCGTTCACCGGATCAACTCTCTTTGGGTCACAACTTTCGATTCGAACGGGAGAGACAGTGAGAATTCGAAAGAATAATGTCTGATACTGTTGGAAAGGTACCAATTGTCGTTTATTTGTTTCTACAATTTATTCCTAATTTACTCCGAATTCATTCACTCTTATCTCCGTTTCTTTTAACGTCGTCGATTAATATCCATCATTTAGCGTGATATTTATCTTTCTTCGTTGAAATGTATTTTGTTACGTAAAGATATTTCGGTAGAAAACACAATTATTAAAACAGAATTATCTTCTTTAAAATAAAGACATTGCACAAGTGTGAATTATCTATTTCCTGTTAATTTTAAATTTATCCTAATATACATGTTTATTTAGAAAAATAAGGTAGAACAGTATAGAATTTCTATAGATATTAATAAAATAATTTAATTTACTAAAATCATTTCTACAGAATTGTTTCTATAGAAAACATTTGATTAATGTACAGGACAGAAAATTGGGAAGAGAGGTTACTGATGGAAAAATTGCTTATTCAATTCAAAACTAATTCAATTTATTTATAAGATATTAAGAAAAGAACTTAATCTATCAATAAACTATAAAAGTAATTATAATAAAAAAAATTTTAATGAATATAAGAAAAGAAAATTAGATAGTAAAAGCCAATGCCTCAAGACATAAGTAACATATTTAGATTTAACAGATAATCTGACAGTTTTATGTCATATTATTGTCAGTAAGTTTAGAACTAAGGAACTATGTGTTATTATTTTCAAAGTGGGTTAATATTGTCTAAAGTAATTAGATTTTGCTTATTATTAGATTTTGATATCATTAAATTATTATTATTAACCATTAATACAAAGTCTAATAAGCAAAACTTGATCATTTTAAACAATATTAACTTACTTCGAAAATAGTAATACATGAGTTCTCCTGAACTTTCTGACATCAGTGTACATATTAGATTTATTATCGCTGTTCTCAGGTTATCAAATGTAAAGCTGCTGTAGCGTGGAGGCAAAAGAAGCCCTTATCCTTGGAAGAAGTTGAAGTAGCACCACCTAAGGCACATGAAGTCCGAATTAAAGTGGTAGCTGTGGCACTTTGTCACACAGACTCTTATACTCTGGATGGATTAGATCCAGAAGGAATATTTCCTTGCATACTTGGCCACGAGGGCAGTGGTATTGTGGAGAGTGTCGGAGAGGGTGTCACCGAATTTCAGCCTGGTAGACCAATCATATATTTATAAGGATTCTTTTGAATTATAATAAATTATATTAAATACGGTCAAATACGGTTTAATTTTGCTCTTTTTAACCAAATTATGTCTGATATTTCCTTAATTTATTACTGTGTATATAAATATGGTATATGATTGTAGGCGATCATGTTGTACCACTTTACATTCCTCAATGCGGAGATTGTAAATTTTGCAAATCACCGAAAACGAATTTATGCAGCAAAATTCGTGAAACCCAAGGTAAAGGTTTAATGCCTGATGGGACGTCTCGTTTTACATGTAAGGGACAAACACTCGCTCATTTTATGGGTTGCTCCACCTTTTCCGAATATACAGTGGTTGCTGACATTTCTCTCGCAAAGGTATTTATATATACTTCCATAATCACTAGAGTTCCTAATAATTTAACATTTATATATGTATTATAAATTACTGTCGTAGATTGACCCTAAAGCACCAATGGACAAGGTATGCTTGTTGGGTTGTGGAATATCTACTGGCTATGGAGCAGCTTTGAATACTGCCAAAGTAGAACCAGGAAGCACTTGTGCTATATGGGGTTTAGGAGCTGTTGGTCTTGCTGCTGCTTTCGGTTGTAAAAAATCCGGTGCATCTCGTATTATTGGGATAGATACCAATCCTGCCAAATTTGAGAAAGGTAAATTATGTATAGATGTACTGGGATTGTGTATAATCAAAATTAATTTCTTATAAAAATAAGCAATGAAAAGAATCTTTTCTTTGTAGATCTCTCTAACACAAATGCAATTTTTTGTTAATACTTGTTTACAGCTAAAACTTTTGGATGCACAGAATTTGTTAATCCCAAGGATTATGATAAACCTATTCAGCAGGTATTAATCGAGATGACTGATGGTGGATTAGATTATACCTTCGAATGCGTTGGAAATGTAAACACTATGGTACGTATTGGATACATTTTCTTTTTATATTAAGAAATGATTTTCTTCATCCTATAAAAATTATTTTTTCAGAGGGCTGCATTAGAATCCTGCCACAAAGGATGGGGTACATCCGTAATCATAGGAGTAGCCGCAGCTGGCCAGGAGATCAGTACTAGACCATTCCAATTGGTCACAGGACGAATATGGAAAGGAACCGCATTTGGCGGATGGAAATCAAAGCAAAGCGTGCCGAAATTAGTGGAGCAGTATCTGTCGAAAGAATTGATTCTCGATGAATTTATTACGCATAATCTTCCATTCGAAAAAATCAACGAAGGCTTCGATGTGCTACACTCAGGGAATTGGTAAGTCTTAAAATTTTACTATATACAACATGAATGTATTAAGTGATTTAACTTCTATGAAAAATGCATGTAATCATGTCTATGATTATTATGATTATCAGACTTGTGCTGGGGAGCCCGTCGCACCCCCTGGCGTCCCGGTTCGGGCGGCTGGGGATCGATCGATCCGTCGATCGACTCCCGGCCGCTAACTT
>QKQZ01081521.1:0-12362 GCA_003595255.1 Solenopsis fugax | reverse complement strand
ACAAGAAGCAAGTTGGTACTGCGTCCTATTTATATTTATGAAAGAAACAATGGAAAAGTTATCATAAAATATCTCTTTTGTAACATATAAGTACTATTTCTAAAGTTTTATTCTAAATCAAATATTACAATAAAAAAAGGGACAAATCCCATTCAAGAGCAGATAAATAAATTTTCAAGTTATATTAAAAAAAAAGTTATTATATATATTATTTTAAACAATAATAGTATTTAATTTGTCATAATAAAATGATTGAGATCAAATGTATGTAGAAATGTTGACTCACATTTCAAACAAGCTCATAAGCTCATACGCGAGTGAAAAGTGTGTAAACATTCAATTAACTCTGACAAAATATTTTATACAATATTTAATATTTCTGTATTAAAGCGACCTATATTTTTAAAATAGTTTTCATTACTCTGTAACAGCATTTTGCTGTTCTATCATCACAAAATAACTTTAAAAGATACAACTTTTATCAAGAAATATATATTTGCTATCTGCTTTTTATTTCAATTACGTTTTCATTAATTTAATAATGGAGTCTGTTATAACAGACTTACACCGTGATATATACCAATTTATTCCGCTATTGGGGCAAGTTGACTACAATGCAGCATGTTCATATTTCACTTATTACAAAGAAACTGTACAGAATCATTGAAAGTATATGTAGAGCATGAAAATGTAGAAAGAAAGGTTCTCTCTATCATATTACAGTTTAATTATAACAATTAGTTTTTTAAAATGTCGAATGCCAAATTGTGAAAACTACACAGTTGGAAAATTTATGTTAAAAACATTCCCCAAATATATCACATGCCCCAAATGGTCTATTCAAATTTTTCTGTTAACATAAGATGTGGTGTTTAATATAAGATGAATATGTTATAAAGTAACATAAGTAATATGTGAAAAATTAAGATAAAAATGTAACACTTCAACACAATTTGTTGACACGTACATTTTTACCTTTGTTTCCTCGAAACGTAAAAAATTTGAAGTATTTTATCGTATTTTATCGAGATAGGAACATAATTTATTTGTAAAGAAAATCGAAATAAATTTTGACGTCATAAAAGTGAGACAATGACAATTGGAATAGTTTTCAGAAATAATGGATTTTAATAGCGTTTTTAGTTGCGACATTCCTTGGCAAGAAAATCATTCTTTACCAGATGTAAGATATTTCTTCGCGTATATAAATGTACCTTTTAGAAGTATGTTCGTAAGATACATGCATTTTGACTTGCGATCCTTTTGCGAAAATATCATCTCACATCTCTACGCGACGCAACAGGACACTAAACTTAGAACGTGATAAAAAGGATCAATCGTTTCTCGATTAAATGTCCTTTCCAGATTTATGAGCTCACAGATGTATACACGTTCCGATTTTCGAGCCGCAAGCTCGTTCACAGAGCCTACCTCTCACTTGCCCGTTTATCATTGCATAACGATGATACATCGCTATTCGTTCAGAACAACAAATCTGTGCGGCAACGTGATAGCAGTGCAAGATGTAACAAATTTGTGTAATCTTTTTTAATATATTTTTTAAATTTGGGAAATTACTATTTACTAGTAACTGTAATTTGCATGGTTAAAACAACTATAAATATACATATAGCTAATGTCAAAAATGACTATAAATTATAGTTAAATTATGTAACTGTAACTATTTTTTCTTTCAATGCAGCATATGGTAACGCATAATTTTTGCAAAAATAGGTATATCGATTACGATACCGTTTCTTCTTAAGTCTTATGTCCCATTGGTAAATATGATCAAGTTTTGAACAAATCGCGTACGGTTAACTAAAGTGCTATCTCTTTTTATGAGCTCGCTACGTGCGACCAACCCGAAATGCCGACTGTTTGCTACTTTCAGAGAATTCTTGAAAATTTTCGTTCAAGCCGAGACAATATTCCCGTAAAAATGTGCGCCCTACTTCCAAACTGCTGTTTGCTTTTCCCGCGCGTCTGCTTTTCCGCTTTTCCTTCCTCTCTGATTGTCTCACCGACCTTTCGACCGCGAACGGTCCGGACTTTCGTTTTTCGATTTGCCCTTCCCTGCTCTTTTTTTTCAATCTTCATTCCGACGAAGTCAAGTGTCGGACCCTTCGCTATTCTGACAGTGCCCTTAATGATGTCCACTATCGAATCTTAATCATTCGTGCACCGTGAAAGAGAACGGTAGGTCCGGAGTAATTTTAGTGTGCCGTAAATTCCACCACGTTGCGGTTAGCTGAAAGGAGGCTCTGATATCGATCTTGAAACACGACTATTGTTACGGCGTAGCATAAGGCACAGATTGCGTATCTGCAATACATTAAATTGCGCAGCGTTCTATAAAGACGCTGTTGCTCGAAACAATCGTATCGGTAGAGTGTGATTAAGTGTTTATTGGATGACCAATAAAATATAAAATACACGCGTGTAGAATAGCGCAAATTTCAGTTGTGTGATAAAATCAGTTTTATAGTACTGCATTTTAACTAGTGTCACAACAATAATCTCTGCCATGTCGCCATTCGCGTACATATGTACAAAAATATATAAATATTTTTTTTACAACGCACGAGAGAGGAAACGCACGAGCGCTTTCAACATTTGGAAACTATGTGTATTGTATTTTCGCAATAATAAAATAATTATAATAAAAATTAACTTTTGTTCTACCGACAGTCGTGTTATTCCATAATAAGCGCTCTTGCAAACCATTATTTAGTTGCGCCGTTCGTGATGTCATAATTCAGGCTTTGTACTTTCTGCACAGTTCAAACTGTAAACTTCTGAAATACATACATTGTTGCAAAACGAATAATTTTCATTAAACGAAACTCCCGCGCAGTTCCAGAAAGTGCAAAATGACTGTGCAAAATGTCTGAATATGAGAACGTCCACCTCAGGCATAGTTTTTCATCGGGCACTATTTACACGGTTCGTATAAATGATAAATCGCCGCAGGGCTGTTGCGAGCCTCTCGGCGAATGTCCGACAATCGATGTAACTTTGCGTAGCAGAATTTCGATTATTGCGGCTTTATCGGACGGAAAAATCGCGTTGCGCTTTAGATGAGGGATTTAACGAAATGTTTCGCAACAGCCAATTTGTTTCAGCTGTTACCATTTAATCGATATAAATGTTTCATCCATGTTTTACCGCATTTTTCTACATAAAGGCAAATGCATATAGGTAAATAGTGTCATTATGAACTGTAATAGATACGAAAAAGCTTTTTAATACGTACATGTATACTCTGCACTTTACTATGAAGCCACGAGAAACAAGATTAATTTAGAGAGATTTCGGTTAAATTCGAAATTATCCACATGTAACAACTTCTATCCTTCCTTCTGTTGTTACATTATTTTAATTTATAATAATATGTAAATACAAATATTCTTCTGTATCTGTATCGTTAATTTTTATAACAAAATACATGTTATTCTTTTAATTAATGCAGTCACTTTTTTTCACTATTTGACTTTCTTGTTGAAGCGATGTATTAGAGAACAAGTCTGCATAATAATAAATACAGTCTCGTTGCCTTTTAAGATAAGTTTACGCATTTAGATGAAGATGATATTTCCCCTTGCGTTTCTCACCCTAAATTTGCTGGGAGTGATGAATGGACGCTTAAGTAGGACCGAGAGAAAACGTTCAGGAAACTTCTGACCCTCAAAGGACAAAGGACGCGCGTTAGAGGCGACAGCTTAAGCCAACAGCCGTGCGAATACTTTATTAGGTCAATTATCGCCTGTGCTCGATCGTGCTTTACTCAAAATTATGCGTAATAATGACAAATAAATGGAAATCCGTAGGCAAATTAGGGGAAGATTGCCGAAATCGCTCTTTTCACATAAACGCTTATAAGAACATTTTTAAGTTCTTTACATACATAATAAAGTATAATATTTCTTTCTTATATAATTTTTTTACACTTTTCGCATCGTTATAATTTTTTAAAATAAGGAATTTTGATAAGCCTGCGAAAAATGCGATTTAGGAAGTCTTTTAAATCGCATCATAAGTTGCCAAAATCGCAGTGGTTCTCTACTATTTACGGAGTCTACACTAGCTCGTTAAAACTTCATTCCGATAATGTTACAAAAATGTTTCTTTTTCTTTTTTTTTTACGGAAATGTCTTATTTCCTTTCTACTTCTTATTTTCAGACTGTATACTATTTAAGAACACGAGTCATATTGTAGATTGTGGATACTTTCCGTATTTTCTTTTGGCTATTCCTCGTAATTTTGCTGTAAAAAAACAACTATTTATATTACGGTGGACAAAATCGCGATCTAGGCAACGTCATAGTGCGATTTAGGAGACTAGGACATTTCATAAAACTTTGTTTATCTAATCTACAAACGAAAGCGAAAAGAAAACTTCAAGCTTATTAATCAAATTCTGACAGTATTGTGGTCATTACAAATTATCAAAGCCACTAGGCCATTTATCTTACCTTTTCTGCAATTCAAGTTACAAAATATGTCGAAAAATAGCTACAATATCACGATTATTCTAGAAATAACAAAATTCCTACTGTGCTTAACGTCTCGAGTGCAATAAAGCATCGTAGCATACTACATAGTTCTCAAACAACCTTATAGAAACTGTACAAGTACAACGGTTGAATTTTTAAGTGAGGCGGTGCGATTTCGGCCACCTTCCCTTACGTTGGCTTCAATTATTCTACAGGGTAGCATTTGTTCAGAATTGTCATTGATCGTCGCAGCTAAATATAACCGCACGAAATATCAACAAGTTGCACACCTGAGTACACGATGCATGCTCATTATATACGTTATTCGTGGCTGCGAAGAAAAAGGACAATCTTTCGAGACGCGTATTAATACACTTTAATTATCCAAATGTTTGAAATATTGTAAATAATACGCTTATTCTATAATATATTTCACACTCGATTTGAATATCGAACGCCTAGTGGATTGTTCCTTTTGATAAGTATCACAACGGTATCTTCAAAAGTCAGACTTCTCGTGGGAGAAAAAAAAAATTCTCACGCGAGCGAACGAAATGTCGAGTAAGCATGAGAATTGACGTGGGTATTGATCTAATCAGAGACTCCCGCATTCTGGGCTCCAGGTCACGGATGCGCCTTACAGGAAGGAAGGAAGCCTTTGGTATTGAAATTCGGAAGGGTTTCGAGATTGCCTCTCGAAAAAGCAGCCGGAAATCGCTTTATAGGCAGACGGTGATATATAGCAACCATTTTCAAGTGTTATATTATCGGTTTATCGCGAGATACGCCGATTGTCATTTCGTGAGCTGCGTGTAGATCGTATTACGAATCGAATTTGAAGGATGACTAATAATCGGTTAATCAGTCAAATGAAAGGTATTTTATATGTGAGCGATGTTACAAACTCGAGTCCTCTGTAATTTGTCGAAAGAAAAGATACTTCAACGACTGCGAGTAATAGATCTCAGCCTATGCGCGAATTGGTGCTCTTTAGACGTCTAAGTAAACGTTATCGATACCCACTCATTATATTCTCCAGTTGCGATGTATCAATCCGCCGCTCTATCATTAAACTGTAATCTGAACTTGATCAATCATCCGCGCTGCAAGCTAAGCCCAGGAAATGAACTTGCCAGATCGCAGATTTTGTGAGAAAGGAATGCCTCTGGGGATCGATGAGTTTCCCCGCCCCAATCTAAATTCCCGTCTGGCGACTGTTGATACATTTAAATGGAAGAAAAATAAAGGTACCCGTGAATTTAGTACGTAATCCACGATCTTCGATTTCTGTATTACGAATTCTATTATAATAA
The DNA here is from genome assembly GCA_003595255.1 of Solenopsis fugax. Taxonomy (NCBI): domain Eukaryota; kingdom Metazoa; phylum Arthropoda; class Insecta; order Hymenoptera; family Formicidae; genus Solenopsis; species Solenopsis fugax. The sequence continues at coordinate 6,552 of QKQZ01081521.1, read as the reverse complement.
TTAATTGTTAATTGGAAAATAATAAGTTATCTTCGACATATAATCGAAAATATTTGAGCATTCTTATTCTAAGGTAAAGAAAAATTGATAAACTTGAAAATGTATTGCAAAATCACACAAGAATTTGCATAAAGATTCATCTGTGATCAAATAAAGCTCATATCTCTAATTAGTTGTTTTCACATACCGGCAACCATATATTTTTAGAGAAAATAAAGGATATAAATTTAAATACAACACACACACACATTTTAGAGCTTTGTTCTTATCTGTTTCCATATCAATTTGTGACTGTCAGGAGTCTGCATATTATGAAATTTTCTTTAATAATGAAATACTGCGTAATTTCCTGATAGTTCAAACTGTTGGAACAAATCTTTGGTTTAAATCTGAAATAAGTTCGAAATAACAAAAAATGAAAATTTTAATCAGAATAATCTAATGAGATCTAATCAGAATAATTTTAATTAAAAAAACAACATAATTAATGAAAGACAAAACAAATATTGCATAAAACTAAGTTTGTCGGTTGTTTCCGTAAAAATTTACTTGTGAATGTGACAGTAAAACGAAATAAATAAATCTAAAGGACAGCTATCCGAAATGAATAAAGTGTGATCATCATACATATCAGTTAATATTCAATTATTACAAAAAAAAAAATAAATCCAAGATAACTTATATTTAAAAACATTCTTTCTTAAAGATAATAGGTGCAATACACGTCAAAAAGAATCAGTCAGGATGCGAGACAGTTGGAACCGGAACCGAGAGATGGATCAATCGAAGCTTGGATCGACTCTATGGACGAAAGGCTTGTACGCGACTCACGTTTCCAAGTGTTTTAGAGAAAATCGCTTATGTTTCATAAATCTTGCCACGCCGAAACGCTCGGCTCGCAGTTGGCACCGCACAAGGGTCCTTCGAGGAAAGTTGAAGATTGCGGGGGAGCGTGAGGATTGTGTGAATTTCGCTCATTACGCGTTATGAAAGGCTAAATTGTTCCTTTACTTACGCTAACGTCGTGGTGCGTTTAATTAAGTTACTTAGAGTGCAGCCGAAAATGTGACGCTATATATTTCCGCGCAATCGTGATAATTAAGATAGTGCTTGAAAGCTCAGTTGTTAATGTAATTAAAGAAGACTATAAGCGTCCAAATAATGGCATGAAATACTGCAACATTAGCATATAGAAGAAATAAAATATTGAATAGTTTTTACGAAATAGTTTCGAAAGTTTAATAAACGCACTATTGTAGGAATCGAGAAACAAGATATTGGTACTATAAAAATACTTATTGATACTTGAAGTTATCAACTTCAAAACACATTGGTAATAAAAATAATCGTATTTCAATTAATAATTTTATATTTTTAAATAAAAGATTCGTTTCACGTTTCACACTTTCGATTGAATAGCGTGTATAGTGACATATCTCAAAGTTTCCCCGGCAGATCGGATATATCAGATTTATGTGTAAAGTTCCGGATCAGGCGTTTTTGCAGCTGTCGTACATTAGTCCGTTTTTACATCGCGCGAAAATCGATAGCTCTGTCACCCCCTCCTCCCCCTCACTTTGCCCGTCATCGAGGGCGTGGTGAGGATCGCGTTTCGAAAGCGCGGGAAGAGAGCGAGTACCAAACCTGTGTCGTAACAACCTACTTTCTCGCAATTAAGAGTAATAGCGCTGTACTATCGCCTGAACGCGTGGAGAGCGGCTGTGGGGGCAATATTAAGACGTAATGATACTATAAGTTACGATACAGGAGAGCGTTCGACCTATATACCCGCGCAATCGCCTAGTTAGAATCCCGAAACTTCGCCGCGGCGCGAGATAGCCGGCTAAGCCGACAAGATAAAATAGTAATGTGAACCCGGTAGCTCTCGACGTTGTAAAATGCCTAGGAGGACCTCTCGCGAAAGGCCGTGACACACCAGCTAACGTGGCAGTTATAAACGACTTAATGTGCATAGCCTTGGCCATACAATTAATTATACAGTCGCGAACAAAATGACTGTGACGAAGTCACGGTGGCAAATTTGAATTTAAATTTAAGTGTATTTTTAACGAGGGTCTCCTCATATTTTCGAAGAAATTGTCTTCGACGTTTTAGCGACGCAAGAAAATACTTTTTCTCCGTGCATCTAATTCCACGGCACAAATTCTTTTTTTTTTCACGTGCAATGTTCAACGGTCTAACTTTATGAAATGTGATCGATACACTAAAGTATTTTAAGTACTATAAATGCGCGGATAATAAGTATCAGTTTTTCGATCAAATTAAACAAAATCCTTATTAATTTATATTCTTTTAAATACCATCGAACATTGATGTTTGGCGACTGTTACACAAGTAGCTTTAATAAGTATTTTCATATAATTCGATATTTTATTTTATTTCGGGGGAACTTTTCCTTATCGGCGCGAGAGGATAGTCACTTTCATAATGTTTCAACTCTCGAAAGCGAATTGCTTTTAGGCGGCGCAATTATATGGAATTTCGTCGGGAAAGTAATCGCCGGAGCTATCAAGAGTTAAAGGGGTTTGTCCATCTGACGGGCGGCAGCGCCATAGTTAACGCGCGTCCTGTCCAGCATCCCAAAACGATGTCTCACGGGAATCGATACGCGACCGTAACACCCAGCGACCATCGTCAAAGGCATCGCATTTTGGAGGGCAAAGGGGAAACCGCTGTAACCAGCAGGTCGGCCACGGCTGCAGGAGACCGTCCGCCAGATACGTCCATTGTTTTCTCGTGTACCAGCATTAAAAACAGTGTTAATAACCCCGTTCCTATGTGAATTTTCCTATTAAGAGGGAGAACGAGACAAATGTTGAGAAGAAGAAGGGAGACAGAGAAGAGAGAGTAAAAGAGAAAGAGCAGGTACTGAGGAAGAGAGAGAGAGAAAGGCGGCTTCTATCTCCGCCGGCGACTCGTACACCTGTTGATGGACGTTCCGCCTACAGGATCAAAGGGATTCCATTGCCGTTGCCGAAATAGGCTCCTGGGAAGACTTTCAACGATGCCCCGCCGAATAGTAAGGCGATGTGTACTCCTTCTCTCAAAGGCCGGCCGCGTTACTTGAAAATTCGAGCAGCTGAGAAATCTCGTTAGCGCTCGGCGATGTAGATGCCTCGCAGAACGCTGACGAAATAACATCTCGGGATTTAAATATCAGAGAGCCTCGGCGATGTGTCGACACGACTCTCGGGGTGTCTGAATTTTGGATTGGATTGCTCAGGACATGTCGAGTTTCCGCTGCGACAACGCTAAGTGGATTACAATGCGCTTTGGGGGATTAGAATTTCCAACTTAATTACAAATAAAACACGAAATGGCATTTATTCCAGTTTGCGGCTTTTCGCTATATTTTCTTCGTTAAACGAAAAGATTTCATGCAAAAAATAGTTTTGTTAATGGTTAAATAGCTTGAAAATATTTCGCGTGAAAAAGCAAGCACAATGCAATTGGTAAATATTTGCGCGTGTATACTTCTGTATGAAATCTATGTAAATTGAAATTACGTATATACATTGCATTTCGTTTGCATATTATCTTTTGATTTACATAGAACACTTTAAACAGCCTTGAACATCTTCCTCCTTTTCTCTCGACAATCCAACAACATAAAATATGTCAGAAGAGTTTCCCAAAATTGAAATCGAAAGCATATACTGCGACGATCTTGGCAAATATCGACAATCTCAATAGTAATGGATAAAATTGTTTGGACGCATCTTGAAATGAGACCATCTATATTCCGTTGTTTTCTTTCTTCTGACAAAATATTGTCCCGTGAAAAGAGATATAAAACCCGATAAAGCCTTTATTGAGTCTGCAGTTTATTGAGAAACACGAGAAACAAGAGAAGCGAGAGACGAGAGGAGAAGGTCAAGTAATCACTCGCGCGGTAACCGCTCAAAGACATTTTCATTTTGACGATACAAGTGAAGAAGTTTTATAATAGGCCGGATTGAGAGAGAAAAGATAGAGGAATGACGAGAATTAACGGCGGTCAAACGTTATTTTTACGATCGTCCGGCGCTATGTTTCCTCTAATTGATTTCTTACTTGGCGAAGGAACTTTTCGATTGGACTTCCGGAGAATTTCGTGAAAGATTGCGACGGAATTCGAACGTTGCGTCGTTTAACTGTTCACAAAGTGTGAAAGTAAAGTGCTGAATATTTCATTCCTTTTACAGCTTTATCGTCCTATTACGGAACGGAACTTTAGTCATCGTCTAATTTATGATAAATTTTTTAGCAGCAATCAACTTCAATTTTTTGTAAAAGACTTTTAAATAAATCTACAAAGAATTTCGTGATATATCGCGAGAATTAACGTAATTATCAAGCGGAATCTTTCAAAGGACACATCAAAAGTAATTACTTTCAATGAGAGTTTCCTTTGTTAAAGCATTAGTACAAGTTAAACCATTAATTTTGGTTTGCAATATGGCACACGTCAATTTTCATCATTATCCAGCGTCATTGTATTATGCTTCCAACTCCATTTTCAATAACAGTGCCATTATGCATTATGAATAACCGAGTGAATTTCGTTATACACAAAGCCCTAAATAATTTATTTAGACTAGAAGTTTGTTCATAAATGTCCGAATATATCAGACCCATTAATATGGATATTTAACGTCCATCCAAATTAAGCGCGAAGCACATGACAAATTTTTCGTAACACGTGGAAATATATTTGGATTACTTTTGCACGATACATAGGTTCATTGAACATTCTGAGGCCACGTTACCATAAAGTTCCTGACGCGCAAACCCGTAAGCCATCAGTCACGGATTAGACGAGACTGAAATCTAACACCGGCTAATACCACCCTGGCGATCTCTGACAACGTGACTGAATTTCAGTGCGATTTCCAGATCGGGTCACGCAAGTGTTACTACATGTATTGCATGCGTGTGTTTGATAGTTTTACGTATTTACGTGTAGATGCGAACAATGTGTTGAATCCAATGAATAGTCAAGTTCGTGAAAAAGTAATCGCCGAAAAATCTGTTTTATGCTTTTCGGCTTTTTAAAATATAAAATGCTGTTCGTAAGAAAATTTTATAAAATAAGCATATTTTTGACATTTATAAAATATCGGCGAAAGAATCTCTACCTAATCTCTCCTTTATTCATTTCTCTCTCTTTCTCTTCGCTGTGCCATTTAATGGAATTCAATAATTTTGTTAATCATTTCTTTAAAAATGTCAATTAATTTAAATAACTCTCCGACAGATATTAAAATATATTTCCATCGTGAAAGAAGCGGAAGTTGCTCACTGCTTCCTCCTCGAGAAATCAGTTAAAAGTTCCTCGGCAGTCTTTCCTCGGGGGATTTTTCTATATCGAACCCTACTCATACTTTAGTAATCAATCGTACTTAGCATCTTTTTCCGACCTAAATGGGGTCGGAATTATAAGTCCCGGATAAAATCGTACTATTCGAATTTTCCTGCTTCTCCTCGCAGTTATCTTCATTTTCACTCAGCCATCCTGCGCATCTTTATTTTGCACAGGAAAGTGGTTTCATTAGTGATGTAAAGCTGACGGCATATAATCATTTGGCTAAGAGAGATTGGCTCCTCCTACTCTAATCCGGGAGTAAAATAATATTAAATCGTGTTATACTCTCTCTTTGGGTATTAAATTAAGCGTTGACAGCTATGCGCATATTCGCGGCGCATATGGCAGCTGACATAGAATGAATTTCACTCATTATCAAGGGGATTTGAGCATGGGACATCGTAAGTAACAATGGCACTCGACACCAGCGTCATTAACTTTCATTCCGACATGATTAACATGTCTGAGAAACACATACGCAAATACTTGGATGAAAATAAAGTGGCGGCCGCGTTCCGGCCATATTTCGGCTGGTACTACGGGATTTCTGTGTCGGGACAGAGATTGATGAGAGGATATAAATACCGGCGAAGCGTATTATTGCGCGGGTGCGAGAATGCTGTCGCGGAATGGTTTTATGTGCGGAACTATTCGATCACCTTCGTAGCCGTACTTCACGATATAAATCAAGCAAATGAGACCGCGACGGGAGACGAGGTCTGATCGATACGCGTAAATGAAGACCGTGTCAATTAAAACGAGGCAAAAAACAAAGGACGCGTGTCGCCCCACGTTTTCGGATATTCTTCGTGTTTCGCTCTTTCATCACCGCGTAAAAGGGAAATGGCGACTCCGATTACACAAACGTTTGCTGAAACTCCGATTACATGCATATGCAAAGATATGCGATTACAAAGTGCAAGAGGAATTCGAATGTCAGTTCTTGAAAAGCAGCAGTACGGTCATGAAGAAAACGTGAAATTGTGGTTGCGTGCGCGACATTATTTTACTCTCTGTGATGCAATTTTTAAAATAAAGTCGAAAAAGAAATTTGTGTGCAATTTTTTTGCGAAAATTGATATTTTATATATATATATATATATATAATTTTAATGTGTAAAAGAGAGTACATTATGTATAATATTAAATTAATATTTAAAATAAATGAATTATTATATATACTAATA
>QKQZ01081520.1:0-12212 GCA_003595255.1 Solenopsis fugax | reverse complement strand
CTTAGTCAGCTACCATCACGACGGTCTGCTACCGTCTCCGTCCATCCCTCGTTCCCCATCGTCGCCCCTGTCTCGCCCGACGACTATCGGAGCTGTGCTTTCGTCATTAGGCCAACGAGATTTTATTAAACTGCTCCTCCGCGCGCACATAGGAGGTATTTCGCTTCTCTCACTTCCCCTCCTTCACTCTTGCCGGCCCTTCGCCAGTTATTACATGCAAAGTGAAAAAGTTGCCCATAGGGCTGACCATTATTCCGTTGCGTTGCCTCGCGCGTAAAGTTGCCTAGTCTCCTTATGTGCGTGAGCGAGGGTACTTATACGAGCTACCGCCAGTATTTCTTTATTTTCTCTTTTTGACTTCTCGGGGCTAGCGCGACTAGCATCTCGCATGCCGCATGTTACAAATTAAGTTACATCAATTACAACGCGTATACCCGGCTATTGCAGACTGTGCGCGCCATCACGCCGCGCCGCGCCGCGACCTTCCGCGGAATAATTTCCTGCCAGTCCTTCTCTTCAGAAACGCGATATCCGACTGTCGTTTTGCCTGAATGCCCGCGGACGAAGCTCTGTCATCAATCGAATTCGATATCTTTATTGAGAAGATCTCCATTTTGTCTCACGATATATTACGTATTATCTACAATAGCAGCTTCGCGTAGTTGTTGCTCAAATTATTATAACCCATATAGCACAGCATAGAAAAAATATCGCTAAATATTGCTGCAATAGTAAAATGTTCCCTTTAGAAATATTGATACGTAATGTTACAGCAACATGTATAATATTGTATTAACGTTGCTGCAACATTACGTATCAAGGTTTCTGAAGTGGACACTTTATCGTTGCTGCAATATGGCTGAAACATTGTAGCAATATTTTGCAATGTTTTTGTTATTCCGTGCTATACAGAAATTTATCTTTGTCATATTTCTTCTTCAAAATTGATAGAAATTTATATTGAAAAATGTTTGAATTACTTATATAAAAGTATATTATCTTCATTAATCTGCGTTTACATTTTCTTGCATTGTTTAAAAATGTTACGAGATTTCTTTAGTTAACATATTTGTGTTATAAATATGCTTTTTAAAATTTTTTAATATCTGCAGAATATAATAATTTTTATGTATATAATATCAAAAAATATCAAACATTAGCAGAATTATCTTATGTATTTATTTGACAAATTCTTTGTATATTCTTTTATAAGAACTGATTTTATCAGTAAAGGATCTACATTATATACCTAGAATAAATTAATTAAATCTATTATAAGAGAGAGGAGAGAGAAAGAGAGAGAGAGAGAGAGAGAGAGGTGTATTTTAGAATAAAAATACTTACCATAGAAATTCCCCATCATTACAGAAATGAGAAACGGACAATCAATTTACGAACTGCTCTGCACCACATAAAGTTTGACGCATTTTCACTTTAATCACTGTTACAACCGCGAGGAACATAAAATTCGTCTTATGCCTATTGCGCAAATAGGCCAACTGAAAACGCATTGACATCGCAAGTCACCGGGCTAAGAGAGGGAGCGTCGGAGAGGTGGCGGAAGAAGAGAACGAGCCTGGTGCTGAATGGCGCCCTACCTGGTCCCCGAAGTCATAAATCATTCCCCCGCAATACTACCCCTCGGCGTTTTCCTGCACCATAACATCGCTGATCGGCGAACGGTCAACATCACCTGGAGCGCACCACGAAGAGAACCGTGCCTGCTCTCACGACGAAATCTCAGAATAAAGTTCCATGGAAAAAATCAGGTATATACTCAAGATATTCGTTAAATCACTATCTTTTCTTTTCATTTGCAAACATTTGAAAGTTCGGGACACTTTGGGTTTCTGTTGAAAACTATAGCCAAAGTGAAAAAATAAAATTTTGTTTCTCGAAGACACGTATCATGAAGTATTTTATAAACCATTATTACGATTATTCTCTAAAATGATTAAGTAGTCATAGTTCATCACTCATCAAATAATTTGGTGTTTACGCGTAGCATAACAGTGACTAATTATCGTCAACACTATTTAAAAAGATAAAGATGTAAGTTTTTCTATACTTATAGAAAATAGAGATCGCAAGGACCGCTTGTTCACTTCACAACTACCAAACGTAAAATTAATAGCCAGTTTTTACTATGCAGCACTAACGGCCGGAACTCTCCTGGTGGGAGACCATAAATTTCAGCCGCACAGATTCAAAATGATCTCCTTTATTGCACGCAAGCTGAGTTAGTTTCGCTTCGGCCTGCCTCCTGTACAGTCGCACCGCCGGTTTGTGTCGGTCTGAGTCTCGCGCCGAGGAATGCATTCCTCTTCCTTTTCTTTTTCCCGCTTTACCGTGAACTTTTATTGGCCGAAGCAATTAATTGTATGATCACGTGTTACTTCTATGCGCGATATAGCTCGGCCATATTGACTCTGTTGTGGTGTATAACTAATGCTGGGGTGTATTATTTAACAAATTAGTGATTAAAAATAATAGCGCGTCTGACACGTACTTTTTTGAATATTTAAAATATGTTGTGGAAACGAGTGTTGTGATATAAGTGGGAATGAGATATAAGAAGTATTAATATTGGAATAAAGGTTCTTTTTTCATAAAATTAAAAGATGATTCTATAGACAGATAGAAATTGTTAGTTTGCATTTTGGAAGACTTTTTAAAATAAGTATTATAAAAAATTGACATTATTATTTTATATATTTTACTTTTAATTGTTATTTAAAACTATGTAATGTAAAATTTGCAACAGTGAAATATTTGAATTGAATTAAGAGTGAATAAATGAGAGAGTGGATCTTTTTCTATATAAATTTTATATAGTAATGGGGTGGATTTTAATTTCCTGAATCGAGAAACGTAACACAATTGCTGCCATCTGTCGGTGATCTTTACAAAATAGTGTCAGAGTGTATGCAAAAGATGACGCTGCTGCAGCAATTTGTAGTGTTTCTTTCCTCTGGAGCAGCATTACAGCAGAACAGTTTATTAATAATAGTATTTATTACGTAAAATTTAAATTTATCTAAAGATTAGATATTAATTTCAATAAACAGAATATAAAATATATAAAGTAAAATATTGTATATTTTTTAAGAGTAGAAAAACAATTTAATGGAACAATTTTTATATATTGATTGTTTTTAGATTTTGTAGCAATTTTAATATTTTAAATATATTTAAAGTTTATGTTATTAAATATTACATTTAAATGTATCGCTTTTTATTGTAATTTTGAATTTATTTGGTTTAGTTTTAAGAAACATGAAACATTACTAATTAAATTTAAAAATTAAACTTCTATCTATGGTAATATATTAATAATAATTATTATATACTCATGGAGATTGCATATTTTTTGCTAATATATTTTAACTTTCGTTATAATATGTAAAACATTGTAAAAGGTTTCAAAACTATTACTTCTTCTTAAAAATTTTCTATCAAATTTAGGGTGTCAATTATACAACTTGTTGTACTTAATTTATTAAAAAAAAAATAAACGATGCATAGTACAAATATTGAATGTTACTCGCTCATACATTTTGTTTTCTTATTTTTATAATAATATAAAAAATGTCAAAGTTGCACAAAAATCATCGTGTTTTTTCATCTATAGCAATTCCATTAAATTTTGAGGTTTATAGAAAGACTAATCGATTAATTACTAAGTAAATAATAATGTTTCAATATTGAAATGTAAAAGGGTATGTGTGTTTATTTATAAGACATGTTTTGAATGCACGTAATTTTCTAATAACAAAGTTGTTTTGCAGCGAATGACTATTATAATTTTTACAGATATGCCTTAATAAAGAGAAAAAATTATTCCCGTATGCGGAATTTACAATAGATACTTGTTTAATTTGTCATATGCATACGATATTTATTTCTCATCTCCACAAGAGTAAGCGTTTTATGCACGGCGCTCCAAATACTGCAGCCATTTTATATAGATTGCAATGTATTGATCGTCTCCGCCAACTGCCGACATTGTACGTAGTATCAGAATGACAGGCTGGCAGATGGAATCGCAACTTCCTCTTCCCTCGCCACCACCTGCCATCACGATCCAACCCCCTTCAATGCTTTGGACTGCCTGCCAACCCCTCGTCTCCGCCTATGCCTATATATACGGATAGGTAGCTCCACAAGTCGCAAATACACACACACACATACATACATATAAATGCCTCCATGAAAACATATCTTTTTAATTAAAATGGCACAACCACGTGTCATTCACGTTATGAGTATTTGGACTATGTCGGTTTGGCAAGAATACCTAAAGTTCTTATGCGTCTACAAAAATTATTGTGATAGTTTTTTGTCTAAGCGCCATAAAATAAGTCACGTTAATAAGAACCTAATATAAGAACATGATATACACTTCCCATATAATTTTAAAGCCATGTTGTTACGTTTAATCTCTCGTATCTCTTCTTATTGCCCCATGACTGTTTCGTTCTCCTAAAAATCTCTTTCTTGTAGGAGACGCGCGATAGATTACCTCAGTAAAGCCGCGATAACATGTTCACGTTCGCATCCACTTCACTTTGACAAATGATCGCCTTTTGCGGAATCTCTCGCGCCTCCTAAACTACGCTACGATGTTTTATAGTTCAATATTGCTGTCCACAGGAACGTTCTTTTTTATTAATTTAAGAAACTGTCTAGAATGACGGCAGAAGAACACTTTAGTGTCAACAGGAAATAAACATAGAAGCTAATATATTATCTGACTAGATGATGGATATTATGCGGTGTTTGCTGTTTGTTGTTAGATATTACATTAATTTGGGAAACACAAAGGAGAATCTGAGAAGAATCGAAGAAGATATAAAAGAATAAAGAAGGAAGACGGAAAGCGCACAAAAGAAAATAAAATGGCAAAGCACAACGTCTCTTACTACGTCAAGTATAAGATGGGGTGGTCTTCATCCGCAAAGTGCCCCCCGGGAGCTGCGTCAACGTCCTACAGAAGAAGCAGAACCCCCTTCGTTTCCCGATCCTTTGGTCTTTCAAGTTACCTCTTCACGGATCTTCACGAATGGGCAGGATCACAACGGCAACGAGTTTTCTGGACGGACGTCACTCAGATTCCGACCTTCTACCATTCTTCTTGGGCCGTTATGATTTATGGATTCATTAATGCAACATACAACACTTTCTCGGCCACAGGAAAAGGGAACGTTGATTAACCGTTTTATTTTTGATGCTAAAGCAAATGTAAGATATGACTGCATCGAATTGCTATTCGTTTCCTTCCAACTTGCAAATAAACAAATTGTTTTTTTACGAATTCTGTGAATATTTTATATATAAATTTACATTAAATATTTTATTAATTTTATTATTTCTTTAACAAATAATAGAAAGTTGAAAAATTTCAAAATACAAGAACGTTACTACATATAGTGGCAGCAAAGAGTTTTGTGCAAGTTTTTATAGCGATCTATAAATATGATGGATTATAACATCCAAGATAATAAAAGTACTAAAAAATTTAAGTTGTAATTAAAAGTAACAAGTTCTACACTTTGAGTCTTTTATACTTAATTTTTAAATAACTTGAGAAAATTCGCGATTATACAATACTTGTAAACAAGTTTCATAAATATTATTTTTGTCAGCGTTTTAATGTAAAGTAAGTGCTGTAACAAAAACATTTTTTTAAAGCAGGAGTAAAAGGAATCTAAATTTCAGCATAGTAGGCGGCACTGCAGTTCCTTGTTAGAATCACTAATCCGCCCACCTTAATTCAGATTCATCTCAATAACATTAGCTTAATCGTTTAGCTTTTAATTATACCGGCTTATATTATTCTGCAGAAAATCTACCTGCGTACGATTTACTTTTTTGTAAATGGTATTTTTGAAAACAATTATAATTTTGGAACTACAGTTATATTGCATCTATACATATCTGACATATATAATTAAAATTATTTTAGTATTAAGCAGATTAATGTTAATTTTTTTAAGGAACCAGAAATAATTATTATTTTCAACTTTCTAATTATTTTTACACAAGTGAAACTCACTCAGTTACCTATGCTATTGGATCGTACACGTAATGGTCACATAGAGCAATTTGATTTACATAGAATAAAGCGCAACCGATTCTTTTATGGTAACTTTAATTTCAGATTCAAATTTGTCACGAGGTACGAAGGTGAATCGTTTGCCGTGCCGAAGAACAGAAAAGGAAATCGACTGGCTATCGACTAGATTATTATTCCAAGCATGTTTCTCGGACGTCCATTCCTTCTAAAACATTCCACGGTACGATACATGGTGCCAGTCGAAGACCAACGCTTCTGCGTGAACGTGCAAGTGTGGCGTGATTGGGATACGTTTGCGAAACGACAAATCTCGCAGAAGGTATTCGCTTTTCAGATAATGCTTTTCAATCCTTAATATTCGCTTGGACACAATTGATTGTACTATAATATAATTTTAATTAAATCAGTATAAAAATTTGTACATGTATATTGCATCGTTAAAATTTTTATTTAATAGTTTATTTTGCATAACATATTTTCTGTTATAATTGCCAAAGTAAAAGTATATCTATACATAATACATGTTTGATAGTGTAATTAAACCTGTTAGCGTCGTATTTAAAAAACTCTTTATTAAATTTTATCTGTCAATACGTTACTTCTCTGTTGTCGCGCAGGGCTAAACGGTCTTTTATGGCAATGACCTCTAGTGAATTAATCAATAAATACGTAGCTACACTGCGTGAACTACATTACAGTTTGCAAACGGTGTCTGGGAACGCAGACGCACTGCTCGATGGCTAAATATATTTTCGGGTATTCAGTCTATAGCTAATTATTACTAAAAAAATATATGCGAATATTAAAAAACTAATCAAAATTATTGTTCCGATTTCTTTTTCAAATTATATATGGAATAAGTTTCTGTGATGGACACTAAAAGGTATTATTAATTGACTATGTTATGCGCGAATTAAGCCATGCATTTAATGATTAATCTCTGTTCAGGTGTCTAGTCAGTCTCTGCGAAGTGTAAGCTGATTGGTTTGACGAAGACCTGCTCAAAGTTCCGAAAATGATCAGGAGACAGAGATCCTCATGTTGGTGTCAGAGATTCATCCACATTCGCAACTTTACCCGATGATGAGACGTAAGCAAACTTTAGGAAGACATATTGCGTATGAGTTGAGAATGACAGGTGGAAAGGTGGTTGAATGGTATATGACGTGGGGCCGATATTATGAAGAGACAAATAGTACAGTTGCGATTTATCGAGTTATTCCTAATCCTCCTTCGCTAAATTTTCATTCTCTAGCATGTGACAATGTTGTTTACTCTTTATCTGTTTTATCTACTTCTGATTTATTAAAATTATGTTAGAAAATGAAAGACTTTTGATATATATCAAAAAAAAATTACGAACCGTTTTCAAATAAACCATATTGGACAACATTGCTCTTTCTGTTTTAATGTTCTTTTCAAATATTTCTCTCTCTCTCTCTCTCTCTCTCTCTCTCTCTTTAACTGATCGATCTCAAGTTATATTTTTCAATTTGACATTTACCCCTATAAACTATTTTCTGTGTATCACAGATATACAAAATGGTACTCAATGCTATTTCTTTATCATTTGTCGTTTATTCTTCATATTTTGCGTTCTTTCATCCGTCGGCGATATTTTTGATGGAAAAGGTGTATAACGGCTCATCGCTATCTGCTTGATTCTTCTTATCGCGATTCGACTCCTTCGCCGTTTTAAGCATCCCCTTCGTAAGCTGCGTGTCCTTTCTCCTTCTACTTAACTTTTTCTATCCGTTATACATACACACACGGATAACTCCTCCGTCTTCTTCCGTCGCTAAGCGTCGATGGAGGCACGCTCTACGGCACAACCCTCACCCTCCGACACGTTCTCTCTCCACTCTTCTCGTTTCCCTCTCGTGTCAGCCTCCGCAGCTTCAGGAGCAGAGAGACGATCAATACGTCGCTCTAGAACGGAGAAGGAACGGAAGCTACGTCATTGGGAGACTTTGGTGCTCGTGGGGAGCGGAAAGGGGCCGAGGTAAAGGGACCTTTTCCAGGCGATTCCTCGAGAAGCATAGGAGAGGAGACCAGGCCTGGCTCAGACCAGATATGCCCAGCTATGAGCGCGAAAAGATGATGAGACGAAGGGTGGCCCCTAGGTTTTGCATCTCTCTTTCTCTAGCTGGGTGGTTGACAGGGACTCCGGGCCGAGACTGCACGACTCGAACCGAACGTCAACGAGCGCAGGGACGTCTGTGCGATCGGTCCTATCCAACGTTGATAAACTTGTCAGAAGTACTCGTGATTTTTGCCCTTTCGCGTCGATGTGCTGTAAGAAACGTATAACGTTTAATGTTTCTCACGAGGTGTAAATCGTCATTTCTATTCATATAAATCAATATTGACGTCCAAACGTTACTTCAAATGTTTCAGAATAATATTTTTTCGTTATAAAATAAATAAAAATTTTTTGAGATATAAACTAATGTTCTAAGAAATACGTTGATATTATCTATAGAGAAATCTGCACGATATCGATAATTTTACTTGAACTGAAAATTGCAATTGTAAATGTGTAACAAGTGAATTATATCTCGTGTATACATTTGTAAAATTATCCTTTTCTAATTTCTAAATAATTCTTGACACTTACAAAAATTAATTCAAAAGTTTTATTCAAGAGTTATTATTCGAGAGTATCTTGTGATATAGAAAAGCTTTATCGATTGGCGTGCAAGCTACAGATTGTTACGCATCCATTTTCAATTGTTTTCAGTAGAATTGTTCTAGTCTTTCGAATGAATATGTACATATATAAAGTTGAGTCTTTTTTTTAGCTAACAGTAATTAACGCATCACGTAGCAACTGATGTAACAATTCTTTAAATATCAAGGATGTGAATTAGTGTTTAACAGTTTTGTAATATACTTTAAGAAAAAAAATTCAATTTTTAAAGCTTTCAATTACGAATTAATATGCTAAAATTACTTATTAATTTTGTACATGCAAATAATAAATAGAATAAATACACACACATAAGTATACATCTTATTTAAATAAAGTGTATCTTATTTGCCCGTGATTTACAAATTGTAGCATAATTTTCAATCAAAAGAAAATGAGTAATGTATTTTTTTCAGAATATAATATAAACTTTTACTGAAATAAAATTGCAATCCATTAACAAAATTTAATAAAGGAGAAAGAGGGAAAGAAAAAAGAAAGACTGATATAAAAAATCGATTTAAATAAAATTCAAGTACGATACTTGAAGAATGGTACTAATATTTATAAGATTGGTAATAGAAATGATAAATGTGGCTAAGAACTAAAATTGCGATGTATCGAGTTGCGGAGGCACCACACGCAAACTTACGGCCCTGTGCTGTGGCATCCCTCGTGCCGGAGTGAGGGTGCGTGCGGTCCAATCATCGCAGAATCCGGAGAAAGCCCCTGGCTTCACCCGGGCAGCCGTGGGAGAGACGCCCCGCAACTCGAGGATTCGCTTGTCGCCGAATATCTTCTGTATCCGAGTCGTAAAGGACAGTCGGCGGTATACAGCGTTTGGTTAGAGGGGCGTTGGCCCGTTCTTTTGCCCTGTGTGCCCTTGCAAATCTTAAAGAAAACCTGGCTCCATCAGAATCTCGTCATCTTGATACGCCTGACAAACTTGATTGGCACGCGAGGTTCTAGTGACAAACTTAAATCGACCTCGGATGACCTCGAGGATAAATCGAACGTGAAATAATGCCAAACTGCGGGAACTCGTAGTGTTTTTCGAGCGGTTCAAGTGTCTTTCTCCTTCACACACGCATTTGTACAGTTTGTTAATAACAATTATCTAGTACGGCTCCGTTAAGAGCGAGCGTGTTAAATGTGTATTAAATGTGCATGAATGTGAATTCGTTTGCTCATAGAAATATATTTTGTATCATTTCTCACTATGTCGTATGTATCGATGTATACTTATTATTAACAGATTGCGTTGCGATGGTTTAATTGTTCCGAAAAGAAATATTATTTTTGCGCACGAATATCTCCGAAAATTATATTTTCGCATGACCGTTTCTAAACTTTTTATTGTATGCAAGATATGTTGTAAACAAGTATCGTATATGTGAATAATCACATGTATATGTATATACATATGTATATTTATGTACATATAGTTTTATTAGCATTCCATTCGTCAAGCATGGCTTGAGTTTCTACTGGCATGTCTTTTCGCACTTTTAACGTTATCTTCTTTCATGAACGTGTCGTCTAATTACAATTTTTAGTATATTAGCTTTGATGAACAAGATTAACATTCCATACTGTTGCATCCATATTTATTATGACGTATATTTACATTTGTACAATTATATTGTTAATAGAAAAGTTTTTGTAACAGCAAGAGTAGTTATTAGTTAGCTAAATTATTACCTATCTCATATATTATAAAATTGTATCTCAGTTCCTTTTACAAATTATATTTTTACTTTTAGAACTATGAGTATTTTCCACCCTCCCCCTGCGCCACCATATTGAATTCAATCAATACACATAAAATAACTGATAAATTACATAATTACTAAATTAATATTAACATGCTATTAATATAAATATTTTGTTTACATTTGTCTTATTCGAAGAGGATATCAAACATTGGCCCTCATGATATTCGTATAAATACGAAATATGCATCAAAGTGCGACGGGCACGTGAGTACTTTGAATAACGAGTACTCAATATCTGTACTTTATATTGTTCAGAAGAAAAAAAATTGAAAAATTTATGAAATTCTGATGTGAATAATGCACAGATGATCATGGTACGAAACGCAATGTGCTAAATCAAGTATTAAAATCGAGGAAAGGTAATCGTGTCAGGTAGGCGCTATTATAATTCACGACTTCCTTTAACAGTACCCCGGATATGCATGCCGGGTCACGTCCTGTTTCAGCGGAGGTTTTCCGGCGTCACGTACGCTGGCGTGGCTAGACCTGAACTTTTAATCTGCCACATCTTTAAATAGTCATGTCCGTTATTTGAACTTTATATCAAACCTGATTGGTTTAGAATTCATTCATTCCTCCATTGTTTTACTAACTAAAAATTGTTTTATATAATTTAATGAAAAGAGTAAAATGATATTATTATTTTAATCGTTACATTAATTTTAGAATACCAAAAAGCATGATTATATAGTTAAACTTATGAAACAAATCTATATAAAATATGTTTGAGATAATAAGAGTAAATATTAAAAATTGAAAATTTTGTTGCAGATTACTACTATGTGGGAATGACAAGGGCAGGTTGCAAAGAATAGGCACATTCGTGATCTACCCTGTAGATCCGGGCTTTTGTAGAATGTAAATATCAGAAGCTCGACTCTACAGGTATCTTACGGATGACATGCCACGCGACTCTAGATTGCGATGAGTGACATTATACTTGTTTACGTAATGTGTAAATGATTTCCGAGAATTTGCATAATAGTTTAAATATTCATTTCAACAAGAATTATAAGTCAAAAATTATAAATGTAAAATATAAATACCCTTATTAAATATAATAATAACCCAAACAACACCATGTCCAAAATCGAGTCATTATTACACATCTTGAAAATGACTTAAAGATATCTTTGAGTTATGTTACGTTGAAAGATATTTTTAAGATGTCTTTAAGTTGTCTTATGTCTCGATTTTGGACATACGTGCTGTCTGGGAAGTAATAAATAATAAATAATAATATTAAATAATAACTTATTTTCAATTTTTAGGTTCTTTTATAAAATCCAGTTAGATTTATTACAAATATTGCAATAACATGAATGTAAAAATCGTATATCAAATCTCAAATTCATTTTTGCATGATATAATGTCTCTCTCTTTCTCTCTCTTCTCTCTCCCTTTCTTAATATTATAATGTTGATATATTACATAAAATGACTAATTTTATATACATATTTTTCATAATAAATATTTCAGAAAATATAAAAAACAAGTTTTAATAATTTTCAATTGTCTCTATATATTATATGTTTATTATAATATTTTTGAAAGATACTCTCAAACTTCTTTGGAATGGAAATTCAGACGACTGGCTGGATTTTTACTCTTTTAGAGTGAGATTCTACTCCAAAAGAGTGAGATTCCACTCCAAAGAATTTAAAGAGTATAT
>QKQZ01081519.1:0-12154 GCA_003595255.1 Solenopsis fugax | reverse complement strand
AATATATTTTAATATTTATTATAAAATATAAAATATATATATTTTTAATATTTTTAAAACATTAAAAATAATAAAATTAATTCCTTTTATTTCATGTAAAAAAGTTTATTTTAATGAAAGGATAATTTTTAACAATTGGAAAAAGTTTATTTCAACAATTGGAAAAATATGCCCTTTAATATCAAATAAATGTTTATTAAATGTTTTTGATATTAAAAGACACATTTTTTTTAAGTGTTGAAATAAATATTTTCCAAACGGTAAAAATTATCCTTTCATTAAATATGAATGTTTTTTTTAATTAATTTAAGAGGACTTAACTCATTATTTTTAATATTCTTAAAAATGGTTTTTAAATGCTGTAAAAATATTTTTAAAACCTTGTTTGCTGTTAAGGTATCTGTACATCTTGATATGACAAACAAAATCTTGTCAATAAAAAAGTTAAAAATTACAATTAAACAATATAATGTAATATTATTCATATAACATTATTAAAAATGTTTATGAATTATGTGATAAAGAATTTACTTTAAGCTTGTGAAAACACGATTAAGTCAATGCTGTGATATCTTCAGCAGCAATAAAAATAAATAATTATTTATACAAAAGAAAGCCATTGTGTTGTACAATGGCCGCAATTCATTATGTATTTCGAACAATTGCAACTTTAAGCGATTGCCACCTAAATGCAGTGCTTAAAAAATAAATTCTTATTCCGTAGTAACTTATTGCATATTGCTTGCCTTTTTCTTATATTACCCTTGCCAAACTTATTTTACTGTAACTTTTGAAAGATTTGTGTTTTATATAATTTTTGTAGGAATTTAATAATTCCTTAGTAATTTTATAGGCTATATAATAATTTTATTCGCTTTGTAGATTGTAGGCAATGTGACAGTTATTATTTTTTATTAACATTAACTTAATATTATAATATACACTTTGACATATAAATTATCATAAATATTTAATAGTGTAAAATATACTTATGACACATAAATCTTATATTTTTATTTAGTTGTACAAGATGTTATTTACATCTGGCGTTTTTAGTAAATTGTGGGTTGAATGATTAATATAACAGGATCTGCTCTGTCACCCTGACGCGGAAGAAAATGGATGAACCTAGGGTGCCAACGCACGACGAAATGAATTTGTCTCGGTTCCGTGACACCGTTTTCCATGGACGAGCTTTACTCTAGTTTGCGCAGCGTAGAACTCGGACATGCGGCCCCGTTAGGATTTCCCATGCGGGGCGTGCATCACGTTACGTACTGTGCAGCATGAAATATGCAATGCTATCTGCCTCTACCGCGATGCCACGACCTGTCTGCAACCTATTTTCGAGGCCACGATCACCACCGACTGACATTTAAATCGAATTGTGCTGATCTTAAGCCTAGACGAATTCACTTTCATCACGAGAATGTTCGTAAACGGAATAAATTTTGAAGAAAAGATTTATTTCGACGAATTTAAATCTATCGCTACAAGATTATATCGTGTGAAAGCAATGACTAGATTCGTTCCAGTCATTGCTTTCACAAATATTACAAATGCTATAAAAATTTTTATATTCAGATTAATGCATAATTCTATTTAAAAATATTTTTGTTATATATATATATATATATATATATATGCACATTTTAATTAATTATTTCAATAATCTGAATTATATAAGTGAATTCTCACGGAAACAAAAAATTATTAATACTTTGCGTGAAATCATTCAATTCACCAAAAATTTCACATATTCCACTTTTACCTATCGATTCTTCTATCCCTACACAGACTTACGGGATAGGCTAAATTCCATGAAAAACATCCGGACACACATTGCCAATTAAAAAGCCAATTTCCAACAGTGACCGTCTGCCGACTTTTTGTCGCTAACTATAATGCATTCCCTGCGACGTATAAAAGCTTTCATGACCACCAGCCTGAATACTCAGTTTATCTACAATTCTATTCTACCGCGTCGCCACAAAGATTTCCCGGGGAAATTTGATTGCTTCCTACCATGTACACAGTTTCGCACTCATACAACGTTGATGCGCGTATCGTCGCGTCGTCTCGTCGTTCTCGCAGTCCCGTCTCTAGCTGCGCTAGGCAAGCCGAGCGATAAACTAAATCGTCGCGTGCACGTTCACCGGCGCGATGCAATTAACAGCGTTCATAGAGTGCTCGACTGATCTAACGAGCTCCACCACCTACGCTTCGCGACACATCGTCGACGACAGCGTCAGCATTCTTGCACGATGACGCGTCGATGCGTCCCAAATCGACAATTTTTTTTTTTTGGCGATCGAGATTTGACTGACGCGTATTGAAACCTGCAAAAAATCTATAACGCATAGAGGAGATACCATTTTGATGATGCACAATAATACTACTTCATATATAAAAAAAAAATAAAAAAACTTGTAGATCAATAAATGGATATTTATCGTTCCATTTGTCATAAATGAATCGTATTTCTAATAAAAAAAATTGAACGTCAGCTTGTTTACGGCGTTGTACTGCTATTGACGTAGCTTTCGATGCAGTTGACATTTTTTAAATTAAATCGCTGAATGAAAAAGAAGATAGAAGAAATAATTTCTTCTTTTCTCAGCGATTAAAGGTTAATTTGTTTGTAAGGAGCAATAATAAGCACTTCTTAAAATATGCGCTTATATTCAACGGTATATTCACAGTTATTCGTGTAGCATTGTTCGAGGAGACAATTTTCCTCTAGGCGTAGCGCTCATAACGCGAATATCCTCGGATTGTCTCGGTAAGGATGTCTGCAATCTCATGTAAAGACGAGATGGCTGCTCAAACTGGACCGACCGCGCGGAAGTCATTTGCGATTCCCAGACGCACGAGTCGACTCCCTTCTCGTCTAACTTCTAACCAAAGTCTCGTAGGAGACCAGATAGGCGAAGAGGGAAGAACGCGTTATCGCCACGGATCTATGGTAACTGGTTTCCCTGCCGGCGCACTTAGGGCAACTCGCTGACGCCCACTACCCGGCAGTAGTATAGTAGGCGCCAGCAACAGATAAGGGTGCAGTCTATAAATTAATTAGCCTAAGTCTGCGGGATGTGAAAGCCGCATGCGCGCGCTAGGAACCCATCTAAATCTGCATTAAGCCACCCCGCCAGGCGAGCACGCGGAATTTACAGCAAGCTACGACATCGTCCCTGCGCTACTGCAGATGTAGCGGCTAGAGCGTTAAGAGGACACGCCTCCTATTTAACCTGTTAATATTCCTCCCAGAGCGCGCTTTTGAGATCGCGATTAGTGACCAATGGATTCA
Source organism: Solenopsis fugax (assembly GCA_003595255.1). Lineage (NCBI taxonomy): Eukaryota > Metazoa > Arthropoda > Insecta > Hymenoptera > Formicidae > Solenopsis > Solenopsis fugax. The sequence goes on along the minus strand of QKQZ01081519.1, from coordinate 8,847 downwards.
TAGTATGCACGTTTTCATCGAATGATGGATGACGTGAAAAAAAAATGATACATGAGGGAAAGTACAATGATAAATTAGATCACATTTGAATAACGTATTCGTGGAGATTAGCATCTTTGTGTAAGAAAATAGTGATTATACGGATTCCAAAAATTAATGAAAAAGAAGTGGTAAAGAAGAAACTAAAAATATATATAATATTTTTATTTCATATGTTTTAGATTGACAAATAGTTTTTATATATATTTATATATAAAGTGAGAACATTAAATTTAAAATAAAAATATTAACCATCTTATATCTTATATCTTCATAAAGCGATTGTATGAATTTTGATTAACTTTTATATTTATTAAAATAACAAAAAAATTTTTCCCTAAATAAGAGAAAGAAAGAGATAATGTTTTATTTAAAAATTGCATAATTAAATACTTAAAATATTAGGATTTGAAGATTTAATATGGACACAGAAGTTGTCATGTAACACAATCAAATGATTTTATATTTGATCTTGTAAACTATAACATATAATATAATTTTACTATAACTATAACATATAGTATAATTTTTTACACATTACTGTAAGAAGGAAAAGAATATTCAAACTTATTACTTTGCAATTACAGACTATAAAAGCTTAAGCTTTTGCAGAATTTTATAAGCTGTTAAAAAGCATAAAGTAGAGGAAGAGCTGGAAGTATAATAGCATAATAAAGGATTAACTTCGAATAATACCGCAAATCTTAACCCACTATATACGACTTTTACATTATATGAGATACTAGACTTACGGTAATAACTTCGAAAAAAAAAACTTTGCAACAAGACACTTCAATCGCTAAGACAATTTTGCATCATCTCGGAGGAGCCTTGTCGTATGATGACTCTAAAGACACCTCTTAACGAAGACTGAAAAAGAAATATAATAAATCAGTTAGAAATTAAAGTCACGAGGCGAGAAATGAGATGACCACCCGGCATTTTGATACGAGGATTCTCCCGAAAGAATAAAGAATCTTCTAATGAGTATGAAACTTTATTGGTAGTTCATGGAAGACGTCATTAGATTCGATGTAACTCCATTACGCGGTCGCACAAACGGTGAAAATAAGGATGAGAATGGCGACGAGTCATGATAAAAGTTCAAACGAGACGGTTTCACCGGCTATGCCAACGCGCCACACGGGAAACGTGAGCGCCGCGTCTTAACAATCGGAACGCTTTTCGAAAAACTTTTTCAATCTGTGCGAAAGTTTATAGTAATTTCCTGTGACGCAGTTCGCGGAACTTCGGACCGTTTTAAGGAAGCTTGCAGGACGTGGAACGCAAAAGCGGAGAATCGTTCTCTGCCGACCATGCCGTACACCTACCCCTGATCCTTTATCCTTGTGGACCAGGATGGCCGCCCTTTGTCGCCCGCGAGAATTGAGGCGCCGCGGGTCTTATGAATATCTTATGAATGCATATAAGCCGCCACCACGGTATTACACGGTGTCGCCGTGTCCCGGATAAAGCGTCTCCACTGAAAAATGGCCCTTCTTACTTATCCCACGGGCCCTTGATGGAACCGATCCTGGTGTCGTCTTGGAGTAACGTTTTCACTTTTTCGCGCGTTACACCCGAGCACGGGGGTTAATTTGCATTTAACGTTGCGCCGCGACGGCGACGCTTTATCAGGCTGTTTATGCGAAATTCTCTTGCATTACGCGGACCAACCAGAAGTCACGTGAAAAGATGACTAAATCAGTTACTTTCCAGTTCTTAATCCTTTGGACTTGTGATAGCTATAATCATAAATATCACAAACAGGATATTACCGTCTATACTTTAAATTATTTGTTTCAGAGAATATCTCTAAACATTTGCTGTAGATTTGAATACTTTGCCGATATTTAAATATAACTGAAATATGAGAAACATATTTTTTAATTTGCAAAAACTGTACATTTTTAGTACTCAACATATTTAGTATTAAATCGTCAATTTAACAGTCAGCGCAGAAAGGAAAATGTTTTATAAAAAATCTTGAATGTTTTAATTTACTAAAATACGTAACTATTAATAATTTTTAAATGTATTTTTTAAATTTGGAGATATTTTTTTAATAGTTATTTCTATATTGCTGTTTGATAAATGAGCAATTAATTGATTATTAATAATATTTTAATATTCTAATATTTTAATACTCTAATATCTTTTTGTGTACTAGCTCTCTAAAGAACAGAATAACAATTTATTATAGTTAACATGAAAGCGAAAAGAATAAATTTTAGATACGCACGTATTGCGAATATCTTCGATAAATAGCAACGGAGAAACATATGGATACGCAAGATTTCTTTTCAGGACTAGAGAGAGAAAGAGAGACAGACAGACGTAGATTATCTCGATCTGTATTGTATCCACGTCAAAATAGATCGATATCTCGGATGGTTCAAATTGATAGCGGCACTATAAAAAGTTTATAACGTACGGACGCTGGACGTAAAAGAAATGCGCGCTTTGTAATAAATGGACCCAGGTATTATTCCTACGCGGATGTATAACGCATTCGGTTATTCACGAGAAAGACATATTTCTGTTACAAATATCAAGTGCACCGAAGCATGGTTTAATAACTTCTTTCAGTCTGCTGGTTAGAATTAGACAGATCAATAATTTTCGTGTCTCTAAATGCTTTTTAAATTGTCCGCATCTAAAGAACAAATCAAGTGATAAATTAAATGTGTTATAAAAGATAAAAAGGCAAGAGAAGGTGTATAACGAATTATTTTAACTTATTGTTAGTTATTGGCAGCTTAATTTAGTTGCGCATATATTACTTACCATCTTCTGCTACGATGAAATGTAATATGCAAATTTTGGTTTCATCTTGCTTCACTTTTTCATCGTGAAAAATATTTCTCAACAGGCAAAGGAATTTTACGGTCTCTTCCAGGATTTATACATACTACATTTTATATAAAAATATTAAAATTAAGAAAGTGAGTTTCTAGCCGTTGCTTTGTAATTTTATTTTGTTTCTTCTGTGCAAGTATTATTATGAGAAGGATTAAAATTCTCTTGGGAATGTGAAAAATCAAGTTTCGCAGAATTTTGTTTCATGATTTATGTTAGATTATATGTCGTGTTATAATTCTTTAGCAATATTATAATTAAAGGAAGGAAAAATATAAAAAATATAATGTCTGTCATAAACAAATTATAAAAAAATTTTTAATGTATTTTTTAAAATAATAAACAGCACAGTTTGATAAAAATTGATACAAATGAAAACGATCCTTTGTAAATTGCATTCTACGATATGAACAAGAAGTTTAAACGATGTCAGAAGCACTTCCGAATATCCAGGCCATGATCCAGCTGGAGTCAACATTTAATGGTGTAATAAATTCTTATTTTGTTGCTCGTTTCTTCTAACATAACGACGATACTTTAAGCAAGTCGCATGAGCGATCGAAGAAAGTAATGTAACTAACAATGACTCATAAATAAGATATTACACGTAATACTTTGTGTAAAAGTTATCTACGATTACATTGCAATATTGCAATCTTCTTTTACGGGCAATCTTTTCTATTTAAATGTAGAAAAATAAATCTAAAAGTTTCTACTATCACAAATTTTTTTGTATTGAATAAGATTAAATATTGTATAAATAAGATAAATAACCTTCTATATTTCTTCTTTTTACAGCATGCATCAAAAAAATGCGACTCTTACAACTAACATTTCGATTGTCGGTTTGAATTAAATAAAGTGGTTGGACAAGGTCAAATTCGAATTAAAACACAAAGCTTTAATCCTCCTACAAAACATTTATTCAATATAGTTTCCTTCAGCTATAACTTTCAGCTATGATGTCAAACACATAGGAAACATAATATGATTAAAAAAAGAGTCGCATTTCTTTTTGGTGCATACAATAATATATCTGTAATATGATTTTCATGGAAAGGACGAATTTATGATGTGTATAAAAATTTAGCTAGGTACAGATCTTAAAATAATTTTGTTACACCAAAATAATTATATAGGACGCTCAAGCTGGTTGCTAAAATGTCAAATTTTTTGTAGCTCTGCTCACTTGAACATCCTTCATATTTATTTCAATGGTTCAAGAAATTATTTTCAGATCTGTATCTAGGTAAATTTTTAGATACTTTAACAAAACCGTCTTTTCGTGCAGTTATAAAAGTAATTAATGTTGAACATTAAAAATTGCGAATATAACTAAGTTTTTATTAAGAAAAGATTAAATTCAAATACATACCTACATATATGTTATGTCAATACCTTCAATTTTAATACATAACGCTACAGTGCTACAAAAAATATATTAATTATTGAAAAATATGGTAATACGGTTTTTGTACAATAAATGGACATATCATTCCTGCGGACGGAATCATGACATTTTAAAGAACAATCGGATCCTTACGGCGCCGCCACCTTAAAAAATAAATCCTCTTCGCGTGCACTCTATCAGTTCGATGGACAATGGCGAACTGGTATCGGTGAGAAGCACTTTGCGATCGCGGAGACAGGGATAAGAATGGATTTCACGAGCTTTCGTCCGGGCGGACCTTATGAAAAGCTCAAAGAGGATCCTCTCTCTTTCCGTTTCCCGTGAATACGTGGCCACGCGTCCCGCTTGCACAGCGTAGCCTCGATACGTAAAACCGCGCAAAGGTGCTGTGCTATCCGGGAGGAATAAATTTAAATATCCCCGCGACCCTTTGATATGTTAACGAGAACCATTGCGAGCGCAGGGCGATATTCTTTGATAGCGATTCTTTTCGCAGGCCCTTTTTCTCCCCCTATCTTCTCTACCGGCCAGTCTTGTCCCTCATCGTCTGTACATTATTTCTGGCTCTCTGTGGTCTAGCCTATCCTTTCCTCTCCCCCCCACTCTTTCTCTCTCTTCTCCTTTCCTTCTATCTACATCTCTATCGTTCTTCTTTCATCCCCCGTTGGAATCCCCGTGTGTAGCACGATTTATATTTTCAGAGAACGCCTCACTCCACCTGCGAACAAGTATATGCAAATGCCATCAGAGAAAAGTTAACTAGTTTTTCGCGCCCTCGCGTCTTTCCTTTTTCTTCTTTCTGTTTCTTCCAAAAAAAGAATATTCTGTCTTCCATTCCTGTCACAGCCATTGTTCTGTCTTCTTTTAACTCTATTTTTTCTGTCAGTTCTTCTAGGAATTCAATTTATTCAGCTCTTGTACAAAAATATTAATAAACAATTAATTCACTAACTTTAAATTATTAATAAACATGCATTCATACGTAGATGCAGCTGTCGTAGTTGTTATCTATGATAGTTACAATAAAATGATTACTTTAATAAGCGTTTGCGCACAATTTTTCTGAACCAAAGACAGTAATTTCTTTACCTGTCTAATTACACTTATTGACTTATAATACACTTATTCGCTCTTGATACAGTTTATATATCTATTTTACGTAATACATATTAAAGTGTGTACAAGCGACTCTCCGAGGAGTCTCGTTTGAATATTTAAAGATCTTACGCGATGCAGAATACAACGTAAGTTCACAAAGCGCGTGCACGAGGATGTTGGAAAAAGGATGACAACAAGATTCGGTCCTTCGAAATTTTTTATCTCTTAGTGGCCAGAAGTCCCAGAGCAATTGTTTTGTCTTCTTCTCCTAGTGTCTTGTTCCTCTTTCCTTCTTTGATCCCTTTGTTTCTCTTCTTCGCGCTCAAGCGTTATTCCTTGTGCGCTCGTGACATTTCACGAGAATGTCTATTCGCTGTACGTCCGGGACTCAGACGTGCTCAGCCTTTTTTCGGTTTTCTTATCCTCCGTTCTTGTCTTTAATATAATTCGTATTCGTGTAATTTGTAATATTTCTGGCGCACCAATGTATCATCTATTGTCTATTGCATCTATTTACTACTTTTTGTCTCTTGGCAGGAAGTATTCGAAACATGAAGAAATATTGACTTGCATGAACGGAATAACAAAAAGAATAGGAATCGAAATAAAAGTATATATCAAATTAATTGAATTTGTTTTAAAATCGAGTACATCAACTTTGCATTCCTTGTTATAATTTGTCTGAATTGGACAATGTGCAACAATTAATGCTCTCAATGAAACAATAGAGAAAGATCACCAATACCGACATACCACTTTGTTCTAGATTGTACTTCTTAAATAAAAATTGTAAATAAAATTTTGAAAACGTAAATAGAAACTACATAGAAAGTGTTTTTTCTCAAAAGATATATAATAGCATTTTTATCATATTGTTTTGATAATATGACAATTTTACAATAATTAAATTTTTCATAAGATAAACAAAAATTGACATTTGGTAAAATAAACCTCAAAACCGATTAAGTAGGCACTAATGCTACATTTTCTTCTTCTTTTCTTTCGACATAAGTTATCTGTACTTATGTCGAAAGAAATACTTACAAGTTAATATGAAGATTCCTATAAGTCTTTCACTTTGATGTTTAAATCAACAAATTTTTTTTATTGATTTACAAACATTTTATGCTGCTTTGCAAGATAATTATATATTAGATTATTAACGTAATAATTAAAACTAAATTATAAGAAAGAAAAATAAGAAAGGAAAAAATATAAATAAAATAGTTTTAGGGCGTTACAAATATATAAAATAATTTGATATTATCAATAATATACTTACAATTCTTTCAATTATGCAATTTGCAAAAGAAAATTGTAGGGATATTATTTTTGCATATGAAGAATTTATTTTTAGCTAATTTTACGTAGAAACAAGAGACAGATTTATGAAATACGTTTTTATAGGATTTTTACTTCTTTAATTAGTTGAGTAGATCATGTTGCCATTAATAAAATATATAATGTCTAGTTTCGTTTAAAAATAAAAAGGTATTGCTTAAGAAAATCTATGTCGATATTAGCGATTTTCATATATTATATTTTTCAATCAGTTATTTCTCTGAAAAATTTTATAAACACAAAAATGAAGAACTAATTTCTTTTAAATAGATTGCATTGAGTAATATGATATATCCTCTTTATTTTCCATAAATATTCTTATTACGTAATGAGATAATAATTAATAAAAGCAAATGATAATTAAGGCAAAAGACTTTTGAAAAATTGATTTATATTAACGCGCAATATATCTATTTATAAAAATATTTAAGTTTTTGTCAACAATCAGTCCACAAAACATCAATAAATACAGACATTAATTGAAGAGCTTTCGTATTATGATACCAATCATTTTATTTTGTCTACGCGAACAGACTAAATCACAAAATACTTTCTATTTTTCAAAGTTCTTTTAATGAACTATTTTTGAATCTACCAGACAAGAATATATCTCACCTATGCACTATAAATTATTTTGTAAATTACAAGAAATAGCTGGTTCGTTATCATACCAGAAATAGCTATCATCTCGTAGGCAAATGTACTATGTTAAGAAAAATACGATCGTTTGATTTAATACTAAAATGCCTAGTTATAGAGTTATAATCCTTGCCAGTCAACGAGAAATATAAACATTTACGGAGTCGTAAAGCTGTTTTTGTTAATGAAATAATTATACAAACACAGAATTACGCATATATGATAATACGTACTACCCTATTAGAATAAGTAAGAAACGTTGAGATTGAGATCATGTGTAAGTCTAAAATTACCTCTCTCTCATTTATAAAATTTACAGATTCAATACCATTTTGGATAATTTAAATATAGAGAATTTTATATAGTTTCGCACTTAATAGACGATCCCTTAGAGTTTTTAAATACAGAGATATTCTTGATTAATTCTTGATTATAAAGATATTCTAATCAAAAATTGAATTTTTTACAAATTAAATTTTGAAGATATGAATAGATAAGGTTGCATAAATTCCTTTTCTGTCGAGAGGAACTTTATTAATACTTGAAAGTTATTTATCGAAGAATAACATTTATTTTTGTCAAATACGTTTTTAATTGACTTGGCACATTCAGATATAACATCAATATAACGTAATATTCAATTTAATTGCTTGGAAAATGAAAACCTCCTCGATGCGGTTAAATAAGCAATATTTCTGTCGATGAGAGTTATGTTTGATTTTCATGTGTATACAATTTCAATGTTTTATTATCAATATATCGTTATATTAACAATCAATCTGGCAAAAGACATCAAAACATTGTAATCATGTTTCGTATTGACATTTAACTTACGTTCCGTACTACATATAACATGTATAGCATAAATAATTTGACATTACTTTCAATATAAAGGTACGGATACGTTAATGGTGCGCGAAGAGTAACATAATTATACAGTTACTGCTTATTGAGCTGTATATATCTATAGCTTGTGTCACTACGCTTTTCAGAAGTTAGCGGAAAGTTTAAGGGAAAATGGATTCTGCACGTGAACACGGAGAAATTCTCTCGAGTATCTAGAAAGTACTTAAATATATTGCAGCATGTAGGAAAAAGATGCTGAACAAAAATACAATTAACCGTATTGATTACATTTATTTAGTAGTTAGTAATAAGATGTAACAGAAGTTTGCAAATGAGGAAAAATTATTTTTCACTTGGGCATAAACAGAAAGTATCTCTTTTTAGCAACTATGTTATATAATTTTGCAATAAACAAAGTTTAGAAAGTTTCATTTATATGTAAATCTTAATATTTTTAGAGTTTAGAAAATTCCACGTCTAAATCTTTTTTTATTAAATATTTTATATGTATAAGGCTATTTAATTTTAAATATTGTTGAAATATTTTTTAGACTAGGGTAACTGCGGTATATACGCCGTAGCTATCGATAACTTAATTTATCAAGTATTATTTA
>QKQZ01081518.1:0-12210 GCA_003595255.1 Solenopsis fugax | reverse complement strand
TAATGTTTAAAGCGGCGCACTAATTTCTTTTAGGATCTACAGATGAACGAAACGTTGCGCCTGAATACTTCGACAGTCTTTAAAAAAAGGAATGCATTATGAATAAAATCATGAAGCGAAGTTAAAATTTGTGCAGTTTTTTTCTAATTATACATTGTACGAAATACTTTTAGACACCTCTACTGACTTCGATAAGAGAATGGAATTATCTCAGTCGCACAATTAAACTTTTTTTTATGGAGTCAACAAATTACGAGCTATTTATAATTGCTAATACGTCTCAACACAATAATTGGCTAAAAAGACCAGCAATTAAAGTTATTGATTCTCTGCCCTAATACGATATTTCGCATCATTTATCGGACTGCTATAATCATTTAGAATACGTTAACGTATTCACGGACGCTATTCATACCATTACCATGTCGTCGTCCATATTGATAATCGTCGGAAACGAATTGTCTGCTGAACTTTGCCTTTGAACGGGCTTCTTCCTTACGAGTCCGTCTGTGATTAATAAAAGTAAAAGAGCTTAAACCTAGAAAAACCTATCTGTATCTTAGTACCTATCTTAAGAGTTTTTTGATCATTTGACGATAAAAAAGTCTTCCAATAAAAATCAACCACTTAGTGAAACAAAGAAGTAATTAAACACACAATCTCTTATATAAATCTTTGCCAACATAAATAAGTTTATTGAAGAAATTGATGATCAAATCGCATAATCAATTATAATAAATTTTTAAAAAGTACTCACCAGCAGAAGATGGGAGAAGATCATCGAGGGATCCATCGTCTAGATCCGTGGCTGATAGGAGGAGATCATCGTCCGAAGAAGCCCTCGTTAGACTGGGTAGAGTAGACGTCAAGAGTGCCTTTTCCTTTTGGATCTCTTGTATGTGATCGACGAGTAGCGCTTCCTCTTCATCTCCTCGATCCCTGTCGCGATCCATCGCAATTGCCCGTCCCGCAGCACTCGAAGCAGCTACGTTCAACTCCTCTGGGCTGAAGATCTTGGACGATCGTAAACTGGAGAGTCGATGAGTAGCTGTGTGACAAGCAGATTCGAGAGTATTTATGTCCGCTAGTGTCGCTCTAACTACTCTCAACTTTTCCTGCACAATTGTTTCGACGCAACGCGTTTGCCTGCCCACGTCTTGAAGAGAATCTTGCGCGGGCAACATCCTGTTCGTTCTAAGGATGCACGGTGCGAAAACGATGGCCAGAGCCGATGGTGACATTCTATTGTCTACCTCGTGTCGCGCTACTCGCGCCAAATGAACAATCAGGCGTTCCATCAGATCGTAATTGGGTTTCGGCAATTTTTTCAATATGGCGAAAAGCGTGCTGATTCGATCGTGTGGATCCGTTAAGTTCGCCGCGTGCAAAAAGTCGTCGTAATACTCGTAAGTCAACAGCGGCTCCGGCATATCTCTGAAGAAACTCTTCAACACTGCTGCTAGAACATGCACTTGATAGTTTTCGAAATCCACCTTCTCTAAGTCGCCCTCGTCCATCTTCATTTTGAGTTCTCTCACTTTGGAACTGACGCCGCTCTTTCTGTATATACCCTCGGTATAGAGACCGTGCATCTCGATAGTTGTGATCAATCGATCTACTACGAGTGGTACTTTGCCATCACCGCAGTCCAACTTGTATAAAGGTACACCAAATACTTTGCGTGAATTCGTTTCAGGTAGAGAACCGTCTTTGCCGCACTCTGCCGATGCCTTCATATAGCACTTTTTGTGGCATGTCAATTTACAATCTAAAAACGAAATATGGTTTCATTACAATAACAATCGTTGAAAAGGAGAAATAATGTAAAAACAAATTTATTAAGCGAATGGATTACTTACTTTGGCAAACGAGTCCTCGCTCAATAGGCCACATGAAGAAAGACGTGCATACTTCGCAGGCGGTGGGTATGTTAATAATAGTCAACTGGAACATGTGACTGCCGTGTCGTATGGGTTCTTCCTGTTTCCGCTTCTTTTCCTTTTTTCGTTTACTCTTGCTTTGCTTTTCGAGAGCTTCAGTTTTAACCATCGCCATGAATTCATTCATAAAGCCTCTGAATGCATTCACGCCCATCGTTACAGGAAAATCTTCCCTTGTGTTTTCTTGTTTGCAAACAGTTTCCATAACATGCAGAAAATTATGGATCAAATCGGTGTATTTGATGTTGCCTTCTACGCCTTGCTGTATGGCGACGCTGTATGTGATCACCAGGTCGTCCTTGAATTTCCTAAGAGCTTGCTTGAAAACGCGATCCACCTCGCTTGGTTTTCGTCCCTCCTCTAGACTCTCCATTTTGTAGATCTTCTTAGTGATAAAGTCTTGCATCAGCGCTAACTCCTTAGCGTCCGAGATGATCTTATCTGTGCTGTCGGAGAAGGCTGAAGTGCCAGTTAAATTGAACTTGGACGCGACCGTTTGTTTCGTAGTATCGTACGGTGCGCGCGGTGGTTTTCTATTTTTTCGTCGGTTTGGTGTATTGGTCAATAAGCATGGCATTTTCAACACTCCACCGTTTTGAATACACTTGACATGATACAACTGCTTACAGTCGACACATTTGTAACCTTGTGTCACGAACGCGTCCATTTTCTCATGACAACACACGCATACGTCATCCTTTGCAAACCTTGCTACTTTTCGGAAACGATGGCCGGCCAAAGTAAATACATTGGTACCTTTCCATTCGAGAAGATTCATGCCAGGCGCGAGTTTCAAATCGTTTGAGCTGGCATCATGTCCCATTTTATCTTCACTTAGACCTGAGATCTTCGTAGCTGGATCCGAGTTTCTCCTTCGTAACTCGAGAGTCGTTATCGCGTTGGATCTCATGCGTTTACCGGGCTGCTGTACCTTGTATGTACCTTCATTCTTGTTCGTGGGCCAATCCGTAACGGATCGAGAAGCAGTCTCGTGCGGGTATTCTTTCCGAGACCATAAGTTTGTCGTTTTATTCAAATCGCTTTCTTTAATCGTGCCAAGAAGCAGATTTCGCGTTTCCATGTTAGTTTCGACTACACTCTCGCCCATAGATCGACACTGAACTTCTCTCGAAGGTCTATTTCGTCTTGCATTTCTCACTGGCACATCCGGCTCGTATTTCTCCTTTGAATGCGAGTTCTTTTCTTTTGGGGATGATCCTCTCAATAAAGTGTTCTTCAAAGCACTGTCGTCGTTGACGTTCACGACTTTCATCGCAGTATCTCCCTCCGAGTTTTGTCGCCGCAAGTAGCTAAGATCTTTAATATTTTTAGTAGATCCATGCTTGGTTTGATCTCGTTTTGCCGGCAATATTGGAATATTTTCCATTCGTTCATTAGTTACGTTGTTGTCATTCAGTCCACGTTGTTGCCTGCCGCTTGCTAAGCTTTCCACCTGAACGAAGCGATCGCTAGTGTCAAGTTTGACATTATAGTTTGCCGCTTCGTTGGGTTTCTCCTGTCGGACTTGTTCGAAAACATTGTCCGTCATATTCTTATAATGGGAAACGTTCGTAGAACGGGTAATGGTTGTTTTCTGAGGTACCGACATAAAATAGTCACTGTAATTGGTGGGCGAATAGTCTACTCTACGACGCCAAATGTCCGAATTCGGACTGTGCGTCAGGTTCACGTTGACGGGGTGATGCTTGACGTCGCGCGAACCGACGAACGGCGGACTTGTGTTGAAAACAGGTGGAGCACTTTGCACAGCGCTCGGTGTCTCGCTTTCGGCCTCACCGTCGCTGTAGCCCGTTGAGGAACTGTCAGTTCTTCTACTCGCTGAAGAAAGTCGACTGGATGTATTCATTATATTTACCCCGAGTGAATGATCAGTGCGTTTCGTCCTCGTACTCGGCACGGGCCTTGAGCCGGAATTCTCTTGCGATTCAGAACTGTTGACGCTGGCTTGAGATTCATAACTCCTTAGACTGGTCAAACTCTCGAGACTACTCTTACGTTCTGTAATCTCGTCGAAATGATGCATTTCAGTATTCTTCAATGGTGCATCGCGCAAAATTCGCTTGTTCGGAGTGAGCTTTCGTTTGGAATATGAGATATTTGTATCCAAAGCGCTGTCTCGATACGCATTATCGCTCCTATAAAAAAAAAAAAGATTCATAAGCTTTTACAAAAGCCGAATTGTTAAATCTAAATATAATACATACCTTGCTGACGTGAGTCGATTTGGAGATTCTATTTTTCGAGGTGATTCGCCATATTCTGTCAGACTTCGATCTTCCGCAAATAATCTATACATTAAAATAAAATAATGTAAATTAATGTTATTCATTATCGTATTGTACACGTATGTTCACGTTGTACTTACTCTTCGCTATCTTTGGCGCACACTTTATCATATACAAGTTCTTTGTACTCTTGAATTTTCTTGACTTCTTGAACTTTGTCTGGCAAAGGTCTTTTTCGTTTTTTCAATTCATTAAATCTCTTCCTGGCGTTATTTCCTCTGACGTACGCCTGGAAGGTAATCACGCATGACTTCAACTTTTTAAACCAGCTATGTTGTTTGTACATTCTCCAAGCATTCTGTATATGTAATGCAGCTTCGGTTCTTGCACGAAGAACCTGAACTAGACGCTGCGCCGAGACCATTCTCCAGAAAGATTGTATTTGTACAATGGCATTCTTTAATCTGAGGAATTTTCTCCTTTCTAGACAAGCGCGGAACCATTTCTGTATAGTGGTAATGCTCGTTATGATTTGTTGATGAAGTTCAATGTCTAGCTTGATCTTTTCAGACTCTCTGAGGAAGACCTTAGTAGTACCCAATTGATAATTATCTCTGTTGAGATTGAGAGTCAATAGGAAGTCCCTCACGTCAGATTGCGAGCTCAGAAGACCCTTAGGAAGCAGCATTCGGTAGAGTTGTATAAATTCCTCATACGTTAGTCGCACGTTGAAACCGGCTTGCCTTATTCTGACAGTTTCCAACATGCCTGTATAACGTAGCTGTCGTTGCACCGTTTCCTCATCAAATTCATTTGGTACTTTATTGGCGTTGCTCTTAATACATCTGATGAAGAAAGGATTTGCTTGATTCAGGGTGTCCATCAAACTGTGCAAACTCTGCTGAAATTGTGCGGAAACAGTCATAGGCTGCTTTCTGGCTTTTCCCGGCCCAGTACCGTAACTCTGAGTTCTTCCCGCGAGTGTCTTTACAGTTTGCAGATTTTTCAGACCTTTCTTACCACGTTCCCTTGGCCGAAACGATTTATTTTTCCTGAAAAACATTCCGATGCTAACATTTGTAATATATACATATTATGTTATGTACATTCGTTCTCCTGTGTTATTATCATTTCATGTAATATATGTACAAATGTATGTACAAATAGTACATCATATTTGATAATAGTTTTATGTGTATACAAGAGAAGAAATTACTATCTAATCACATTCTACCAGCAGTATATTATATGTAAATAAAAAATATATCTATCTAATGTACAAAATATCTAATATGATATATAGAATAAGAAATAGTAGAAAATTGATATAGTACAGTATGAAAAGATAATCAGAAACATAGCAAGCTTAAAAGTAATAACTAATTCAATATTATAGAAAATAGATGATAGACGAGTATTATGATGATGATACAAATGAAGTATTAATGAAGAATTATATTATTTTTAATTATAATAAAACAAATTTTCATATTGTTCCATGTATCACATTCGTATCCTATGTTGTCAATTATTCATAAGAGTAGTTACAAGTAAGATATATGCAATCTTTGTAAAAATTGTTACTTTTCAAGGAACTGTTGCAAAACATTCAGCATGCAGCAATCATTATTAAAACATGTCGACAACAATTGCGAGATTGACGCTAAACTACAGCTAATGAGAAATGGTACTATGATGATATATGATGTTGTTTAATTATTAAAAGAAGCAGCGGTATATGTCGTTGAAAAGTTAAGATAAATGGATAAAGCCACGGTACACTTTTGACTATTGATAACTTACGAAAATGCTATTACCTACAAAAAGGAAACCCATCACCACCCAGAATCGCTATAGAGCACGTATTAATCTTGATTCATGTAAATCAATAAGTTCCTTCTGTAGCTTAAATTATGTTATTAAATGAATATATCGAAGATACATTTTACATACATGACAATCTGATTAGCGCGTTCCATGACGTTTGCTTCGTCTTTTGGAAGCACCCTCTCTAGCGGTGTGTGAGTATCTCGTCTGAATTTATTATTAATATGGGACTGGTCTTCCCTGCCCCGTAATATATAACCACCCTTCGTCGACGTAACGTTTGATGGGTGTTGCGTCTGATTAATGTTTCTAAATTGTGGCCACGATAGACGATTGTTGTTTATACTGTCGTTGTTTTCGATTTGTATAGAAGATAATGTGGCAGGAGTAGTAGCCGGTGGTAAACATACACTGCGTTGCTTCTGATAACTTGGTGGACGAGTATGTTTGTGTGAACTGAAAAATTTTCTAGTTCTTAATTATTTCGTCGACCGATATTCCTTACGATTAACTAATTATCGTTTATAACTTATTCATTAATCATTTTTAATATATTTCTTCTTCGGTGGCGTGTATCGAACTTTATATATTATGTTTTCAGGGAATGCTTCATCGATTGTGATGAATGATTCAAGTATAAAAGTAGAAAAAATGAGATGATTGATATGAACTGTATATAAAAGGAAATTCAGTTTTGCGTCATAAATCATGCCCAGATACAGTAACAAGAAGAACATTATACAATGATAGAATGTAATTGTATGGAAAATGTCATGGAAATTGCATTCTAGTTATATAGCTATAACATGAGGGGTGCAAACATAAATTGAAATAAAATCTGTAAACACACATAACTGGAGCAAAAATATATGGATTTACAAATTTGCTCAGAATGAATATTTTTTAAATTATTTTTGAGGTTGAGATTGATTATCACAAATATGCTAATATACTTTGATTTGTTGTAAATCCATGGGATGTATCAACAAAATACAACATTTGCGAAAATTACACATACAGTGGATCAAAAGACCACTTACGCAATTCGGTTAATAGTTAGATTGACTGTCGACAACGTCACAAGATGGCTACAAAGGGATAAAAGACATATGGCCAATATAAATATAATAAAAAGATTCATCTTAATTTATAAATACCAAAACTTTGTCACAGAGCGTAATGCATGTATTACTGACGCACGTAGATTCAAACTCTAGATGAGACAACATACAGATCAAACATGTCCAAAAAACAAGCGCAACAAACACTTTCTTCTTACACAATTCTCAATTTAATACTAGATCTCAATTTGATGTTATATCTTGCTTTGTTATATGTAGGTTACAGGTAAAAGCGATTTATACTTTTGTTATTATTGTTCATATATAAAAATATTATTTATAATTAGAAAGCTAAAAAGATTTGAACGCGTTACCTTATTAAATTTTCGTTGGGTATCCTATATCTGTTTTGTACAGACGTCTTGTTTCCATCAACTGAAAGAAAAAGCACATATATTTTTTTATAATATTAATTCCTTGTATTAATCGATACATTGAGACAATGTATCATAATTTAATATACCTACCTCTACCATGTCTATGTGTTCGACCGGCTTCTTGAAATGCAAAGTGAGCGCGGAAGAAGGCCCGCAGTATGGCCCATCTGAATACGGCGACTGGATCAGCGCCGACTAATTCCCGCACGAAAGCGAGGGAGGAGTTTTTCAATACTCCGACAACGCCATCGGGTCGCATCAAATCTAGATTCTTTTCCCTCATATTGGCAGCTTGATATTTGACCGCACCGGCGTAATGACGTACAACAAATGCCGCTTCTCGACGCTGCGGTGCCTCATAAAACGAATTCTCTTTGTGCACAGTGTTAAATTTCTGCAACAACGTCTCGTTCGTTGCACCAGGAAAGCTGCAAAGCAAAGTCAAATATTAGAAATATATTTCATCTAAACTTTACATAAGCTCGAGAAATAATCAGTATTCAAACGGTAAAACTAACTTGCACTGATCGTCAAGAAGACATAAGAGACCATTCGGTTTTCCTTCGATGAGATTGAGACATCCAGAGTTGTCGCTGTACCCTATATCCGTCCATCTAATTCCCTGCTTTCTGTATTCTCGTTGTTCATATTGGAAAACATGTTGGTTAAAGTAATGTTGTAATTGTTCATTCGCATAATTGATGCACAATTGCTCGAAACTGTTGCACGTTTTGAAATCTTCAAAGCCAAATATGTCTAATACACCTATACTATTGCCTTGATGATCTCTGAGAGTATCTTTTTTAGAAAGCAGGGCATGATTCACCTAATATAAGCGAAATGAATTATTTCAGTAATAACCATAATTGTTTACGTAAATGTAGGCACTTTTATTACCTGCAACACAATCCAATCAAATAAAGCTCCATACAGACACTTTGCCATGGCATCGCGTGCCGCAATCGCTTCGGGAAGTCTGTAGTTAATAACTAAAGTCTCTCCAGAAGCTCTGGCACGTTTGGCAGTAAGTGCAGCCAACAGAGTTTCTTGTTTAACTCGGAGAAGCTCCGATATTAATGCAACTACTTCTGGATTTTTAACACCTACAGCCTCATCGTGATGATGATACGATTTTCTCGGATGAAACTCAACATTACCTAAGTCAAGAATGCAGAGTTATTTTAATGACGTATGGTACGGATGATTCGATATTCACCTAGCAAAAGAACTGCCGATAGAACTGCAAAGAGTCGTCTTTGCTTCTCTGGTGTAAAGCCCACCATTTCCATAGATTGTTTTAATCTCGAGAATTCATGTCGTTCGTCGATGTTTTCCAGTCCGTAGCAACCGCTTTTATTTAAGTAATTGTACCGATCACAGCTCTCCAAATGCAATAACTGTTTCTCTTGCTCGTTCGCGCCAGCCAACAGGTAATAAAACACGTGATAATTTCTTTCATTTCGTCCTTGAGAAACAATTCTTGATTTCTCCAGAAGATATTTTTGAACCACAGCACTATAAAATGTATATTTAGGTCATTTATGTTTTATAGTTTTTATATTTAGAGCGTTTATGTTGTTGTAGAACATACCCGTGGACCATTCCATTTTCCTTGTAATTTACTTGAATAAATTTTCCAAAGCGACTGCTGTTGTTATTATGGGCCGTTTTTGCATTGCCAAACGCTTCCAGAACAGGTCCAGCGCTGAGTATTGTCTGTTCCACACCGCTGCCATGTGAACCCTTTTGGCTAAGTGCTGTCAAATGGTGCAACAAAAAATTTGTTGATTCTGTTTTACCAGAACCGCTTTCACCACTAATAACGATACACTGATTCTTCTTCTCCTTAAGCATACAATGATAAGCTGCATCGGCTATGGCAAATATATGAGGAGGTATATCTGGGCCCAATCTTCTATTTTGATATAATTTCACGTATTTGGGATTGTAGATGGGGTAAAATTTAAATGGATTCAAGGCAATTAGTATACTGCCAACATAAGTATATATGTTGCCAGCCAAAAACCTTGCCCTCAGATTATCCAATAACGTTTGCTCATTCAGATCTGGAAGCTGGCACAAATCTGGGTATTCCTTGTCACGTGGTTGATAAAGGAATCTATTGAAATAGTCCTTTAGGAGTTGAGGATCCATAGGAAATCTACTGTCAGACCATAAATAGTCTGGTTGCTTTTTTCGTAGATAAAATCTGAAAAAACAAGGATAAAAATTGTTTCGTAAAAAGATACTTTAAATCAAGCGATTAATAATAAAACATAATTATTATATCCAAGCATAATAGACCTGTAGTATTCTTGCTGAGTATCATTTTTCGGCCACAGTAACATGAGTGCTACGGGGCACTCGGCGGGGCCAAGTCTTCTTTCCTTACATTCCTGCCCAACAGAATTCCCTACCACTTCTGCTAATTCGTAGCCATTCGAAACGGAAGCGTCAACCAGTCCGAGTCTTTCAATAATACATTCTACTATCTCGGCTGACGAAGTTTGTTTCGTGGCTTTAATGGAGAGTGCCTCATATTCGGGGCTCCATTCGCCCACAAATACTTGCACTACTCCAGACCCACTGTTGTCCATTTTTAACCCTGAGATCACAATTATAAAGATAAAAAAGATAAAAAATAATCCCTACAATAATCATTATATGTAAATTAAATCAGTCTAATGGCGTACCTTGTATCGAAGAGGGTTAGCAAGTATGTCCTCTATCATCTATATAATATTTCAAATATGTTGTCTCTCCTTCTTCTTGTTTACTCGTTATGTACAACCACTGATTTAAGCGTTTAAAATAATTATTATACATTTTGTTTTACAAGCTTGCAACGAAATAACGTCAATGTTTACGATTATTTACACGCGTTAAGTCTAACTATACTTTTGATGCAATTTGAATTATTTATTCTTGCCAAGTACACTTGCCAATTGGCTAGGTTTCAAGAAATAATTAACTTTGTATGTATCACTTAAAGTTTTAAAAATAAATTTGTGTGATAGAAAATAAAAATTTGTATTTCTCTCTTCTGATTGTAATCCATATCGATAAGGAGTTGTAAAACCCTTTGAAATTATTTATAGGGTTTTCTCAATATATCGTAGAGTATTCCAACCATTGATTAATAATTATTAATGTAATAAAATAGAATCGTTAGAGAAATATTTTATTCTTGTTTTTTTTATAGAATTATACGTTCAGTCAATTCGATAGGTCCTTGTTCCTGATTTGTTCATTAGGAGTTAGAGTATTTTTAGAGTTGTGGAATAGCCTGTTTTATCTGAATATCATGCGTTTAACACAGACTGTCCATTGGAACCTCTCTCTGACAGCATTTAAATTACTATCACAACTTTCACTGAACAGGTGACAAGCGTGGGTGTGCTATTGTTGGTAGGCAGTAACTTAGTTTCCTTGTTTCTGACAAAAATCCAAGGTCTTCAGCGTATTGTAAATATTCTCGTGCTTCTTGAGTATTTCAGCATGTTTATTGCAATAGTTTACGCAGTTGCGGCTGTATCATTTCCATCTATTGCACAAAGCTTTTTCTAAATCAGAAAAGTGTTCTATCTGAAAAAAACGTATATAACACATGTATATGATATTAATAGAGAGGGATATAAAAGTTTTATACTTGACTCAACACTACGGGAAGGGTTAAAATTTTAAATCGATACGGATCGTGTTACACGCGTGTAAAATAAGCCAATCCTTACGATGTAACGTTTTGTACGTACGATGGTAACAGGAATGGAACAGGTGCATTGCATTTCTATTTTAAACGAGCGCGTCAAGATAGAACGCAGATCGCAAATCGTGTAGGAGGACGACAGCTATTAGAACGGCTATTAAAAGCGAAGATGGATAAGAATAATCAAACTTTTCCAATCGCTTTTAACGCAGCAGTCCATCACGTATCTCATTTTGGACTGCCATGCCGTCGGGACCGTGCGCGAGACGCACACACACGTGTCGCGCGCGCCGCAAAGTCGACGACGATTCGACACAGCCGAATTTAAAAATATCTCGCTTGTACCCCGGCGTACGGAAACGTTTGCGTGTGTCGTCGCGTTGTCCAGGAGCTCTCGCTCTCGCTCTCGGGGGAGGGGCGCGAGATCAGCGACGGACGCGCGACACGGATTGATCGCACACGTTCGCGTGCGAAAGGAATGCCGCGCGAGCGTGTATTTACGTTTCCGTGATATCGCGATCGCGGTCGTTCCTTCGGCGCGGCCGAGCAAGGAGGAGGGGAGTCGTCGAGACACGGCTGTGACATTTGGATATACGCGCCAGCGCGGGGTCTGCGCCATGCAGATTGACCGTGGGTCACGGACCGTGCCGATCGTGTACGCCTGCCGCCAATCAGCAGAGGTTCGGCCCATGCCGCGACGAGCGAACGTCAACGCGATAAACTGAAATGGAGCAAGAGCATGGGGGAGCAGGCTGAATCACTCTCGTCGGAGAGGCGCCGCGCGATATCACCGCGAAGGAATGCATCGTTGCGAGGCATGCGTGACTGGCTGCTGCGTGTGTGCTCGCTCGCTCGCTCGCTCGCGTGCATGCAAGCGTGCGTGCATGCGTGCGTGCGTACGTTCACTCGCAATCGTTACCTCCTTGATCGCGACGCATCGTCTTCTTTCGGGAGCAGGGCATGTTGCTGCTGTTGCTATTGTTGTCGTGGGTC
>QKQZ01081517.1:0-12161 GCA_003595255.1 Solenopsis fugax | reverse complement strand
GGCGGCCACGTGACCGCTCGCCGCCAGCCAACCCCCAGGTAATCCCGCACCACGTGACGGCGATTATCATATTATTATCACGCAGTCGCCGCATCGCGACCGTAATAGTTCGTGTGGCAGATTGCCAGGAATGACGCCACGCCGCCGCCGCCGTCGTCGCCGGCTCCTCTTTCGCCGACGATAAATAATCGGATGAAAAATGCGCGCGAAACTCGCCGGTCCGGCGGCGCGGGAATTTTGAAGCGCGAAGTGGGGGCGAGTGCTCGTCTCCCTTCTCAAGGTGACCCCGCTCCATGCTATCGATCTCATCGGATGCGCACTTACATACCCCGCGTCATTCCGCTTCGACGTTGCTCGTGAAAATTAAACTATTCATTGGGGAACAAATTACGAGTAAATAAAATAACATAGAAATCCTTAGAGAGAGAGAACAGTAATTTTATTCGAAAGATTTTGTATTCGCGAATAAATACGTAATTCAATCGATAATAAATGTGTCCGATAGAAATGCGGGTTTTTAGATAGTGTTACATCTATAGAAAACAGTAATTTTACGGGCTAATAAAATAACATTAGAAATCCTTAAAGAACAGTAATTTTATTCGAAAGATTTTGTATTCGCAAATACACGCGCAATTCAACGTTCGATAGAAATGCGTCTTTTCATTTAAAAATAACTTTAGCTCTTTCAAAAACATACTGAGAGAAAAAAGTCGAAATATTAACAAGCAAATATATAATATTTGTGACGTCTTCTTCGATACTTATTGATTATAGAAAATTTGATTATGATGACGAAATATTTCTGTGCAATATATCATTTTTCTGATTAATTGGTTTATTTGCTGGAAATTAAATTTTATTTCATTGTAATTAAATAAATATTTATTTATTTCAGTGAAATAAATTTATATTCCACAAATAAATTTTCAAGTATCTTTTTCTCGGTGCAGTGATTTTATTCGAGAGCTTTTGTATTTGCAAATAAATGCGTACTTCAACCGATAATAAACGTGTTCGATAGAAATGCAGGTTTTCATTTTAAAATAATGTTAGATCTTCAGAAAACAGTGATTTTATCCGAAAGATTTTGAACTCGCAAATAAATGCATAATTTAATCGGTAATAAATGTGTTCAGTAGAAATGCGCGTTTTTATTTTAATAATCGTTTTCAATGCTAAAAAATTCAGCGTCAAAAATAAATTTGAGTTTCTGAGATATTTTGCGTTTTTGATAAGCGTGTATTTGAACGCATAATCGATATTCATTAAAATAATAGGAACTTTTAAATTATATAATTCAAGAATGTTATTTTTCCGCAAAAAGCAGAGATGAATCATTAGAATTATTAAGAGAGTCACTGTCAAGGATCGTAAAATTTCTACTTTGACCCCTCGCGTGTATTTTTGAGCGACGGTACACCGGCTTGGTTCCTCTCACTTCTCTCTTTGACTTGATTATTTCGTATGACAGCTGCGTGTTTTGGTCGTATAGCCAAAAACGTGGAACAGGGACAGTCACTCATGCCAACAAAACAATATTTTCATTGTTTAGGATATTACACGCTTGTGTGCCCATCCACAGATAACCGAATTCGTGAATTGCGCGATATCGCGAAACGTGCGTAATCACTGACCATAAAATCGATAGTTGTCGATGTAATGTCGGTTACCGCGCTATTAAAGTGCGCTTATCGTAATTGACCACATGGATGGTTCTGCAGAAAATTACGAATTCGGCACAAAATTGATGTTGACCTCTCTCTCATATGCCAAAATTTTATGCCAGAAAACTTTCCCATTTGAATTCATTGCATTTCGAACGCTGTGTCATGACGATTAAGTTGTATCGAATATAGATTCTGTTCAAAATTTCTCTCGCAAATTTAAATAAAGGTTTGTTATTTATTTTTATAAAAAATCAAGCGAATATGTATACAAAGTTGTAGTAACACGATTAATTATAAAAACGAGTAAAAGCTATAAAAAATATAATTTATAATTTTATGAGAAAAAAACAGAGAAATTTTAGAGAAAAATTAAACGTCTACAGTTTTGCAGAATTTTCTTCAAAAGATTAAACGCCTTCATGTACGGCAATTCTTCTAAACCAACGAGCAATGACATTTTATCGATCTTAAGGAATTAGTCTCATTTAAAAAACGAATCGAATAGAATAACATTATCCCCTCTATTTCGTGCCGACAGATAAACATAGTTATTGGGAAAAGGTACAATGACCTTGCTAAAAGAGGATTATTGTTGAACAGCACATAACTTGAAGATTATATTGTGCAAAAAGGATAACACGGATCACTAAACTTTTTAGACTTAATAATAACGATACTAATAATTTATTACTAAACAAAATATGTAATTACATTAATTGGTAGATGTAATTGTAATATTTAGTTAGATAGGCAAAGAATATCTCCTACATTACAAAATTTTATTAAGTTACCAGCATCATAGAGAAAAGATTATGAACAGATAGATTAGATCTTAATGATTTTATGTAATTTTTAACTTGCATTTAACTAACTATAAGTTAATGAGTAAGTTCTTATGCAAATTTTTTGGGATCGATTATTTGTCGAGCAAGTGATAAGAAAATGAGTTAAAACTTTAATTATTTAGGCTATGTTATCTATTAAACAGTAATCGATTAAGCATCCATTAGTCTTAATTAGATAGTTATTGTTATTGAACGTCGCAAAGATGATTGAGATTCCTTGAATTCTCACTTCAATCTAACGAATGTGTCTGAAAGGATAATTGAAAAGGAAGACGTAATTTTTAAGAATCATGAACTACAGATATGTTGGCAAAAGAACAATGATATTTTCGAGGTCAATTTAATGGAACAAGGTCGAGAGCGTGAAAAATAATAGAACTGAACGGGAGAAATAATTGCTATACAAACACACGTCGAACCAAATCGCAAGATAGATTGTAACTTTTATACGTGTAAGTTTGAATAAATTGTTTAAATTGTATCTAATTTATTTCCTATGAAGTATAGTTTGTAACAGTTAAGTTGGGCTTAAGCTATATAAACTCGGAATATTTTTTTCAAAAAAAATTTTTTTATTGTTACTTAACTTGTTCTTTGTGAAAAATAAAAATTAAAGAATTAAAAGAAAAAAAAATTAAATTGCAGAATGTGAGTTTAGTCTTTCTACATCAATTATATCATTAATTGCGTCCTTTAGTAATTAACATTGCAGCAACTTGTGGCGAAAGTGAGTACATTCTCGTACATTATCACTCCATAGTTAATTAAATATTAATTACGGAGTGATAATGTATAAAATATTTAATGAAGTTTTATCTGTGGAGCTGTCAGATTACTCTGATTAAAATCAACAGGATATCAAGAGAAAATCCATTATGTCGAGAGAACAATTACGTATTAGCATGCACGTGTGAATGCATAGTTTCTAACAGTTGAGTTCCAGTTAAGCTACATAATTAATTTGAAACAGTTTTTTCCCTGACTGAATTTTTTCAACAACTAGAGATTGAAATGACGCTCCCTATTCAGCCATGTAACCTAATCTACTTAAAGGATTAAGTAGTAGTAGTAGTGTGAAATTAATCAGACATAGCTTTTTTAGTTTACATAGGTTACATATTTACATATATTTAGGTTACGAATCATTCCAGTTCATTATATTTAAATGTTATTCAGTTCTTTCAAAGATTTAATAATTAATTACTATATATATGAATCTGACGGTTTCTTTTTAAATAAATTTAATTACAATATAAAAAAGCTGTTGTATTCAATGAGCGTTGCGATCCTCTCGCTGAAAACGCTGTGTTAACAATAACGTTCGATTTTACTGCTAACGCATTGTCGCGACTGTAAATTATCCCTTTTGGCCGACTTTTGCTGTCTCATTATACTTTCGACAGTGTATTTTTTAGTTGGCATCGTGAACTGATTTACTCGTTGCATCGTATCTCATAATTCATCCACCACATACGTCGTTGCACCACTCGTCGAAACTTCGCTAAATCCTATTGTAACAACTGTCAACTCGAAACAGTGATGTTTTTGTATCCAAAACGAGGATGTGATGTATAACGACGCAACACATAAATACTAAATATAAGAGGTCGGGACGTGATGATAAAATTGGTATTGGCGAGAGATCATTTCACACTCGTGTTCAAATAAGCTTATTTACTGTGTTACTGATTATATACAGAAACGGTTTTCCTGAGGTAAATATTTAGCTAAATACAGATCTGAAAATAACTTTGTTGGACCATCAAAATAATTATAAAAGGCACTTTATTAAGTATGAGCAATGCTGCAAATAATTTTGACATTTCTAACAATCAGTTTAAGCTACACAATTATTTTGAGGATCCTATAAATTATTTTCAGATTTGTATCTAGCTAAACTTTAAATACTTTAGCAAAACTGTCCTTTTCGTGTATATTTTTAAAAAGTAGCATTTGTATATACATATAATAATTAATAAGAGAAATGTAGAAAAGCATCTTTGATTAAAAAGAAATTACATATGCATTACCTGATTTATTTTGAGTAAAAGAATTTCTTTTTTTAAATAATTTAGACAATTAAACAACTTCAACAATTAAAAAAAGTGTAACGTTCATTAAGCGTAGATATTCATCAAGAGCATAGCTTGCTATCGGATCTCTGTTAAACTGATTAACTCCCGTACAGCGACGCGACAATTTTCGACTCTGTGAGATTTATTGTATGAGATTTATCGCGGTGATAAAATGGAAATTGCGTCGCGACTCCTTTTGCGTGATAGAGCCGCGTAATCCGGCCTCATTTAAAACCGATCGCGACCGATATTCCGACGTGTCGTTTAACGACGTAATTGCTGATGACGCGAGCGCACGCGCGCTTCTAATGACTCTAAACTACGATGATGAAGATGACGACGATGAGGACGAAAAACGAAGATGATAAGGGCGCGGAGCGAGGCAAAGACCTGTGATTCACCCTCGATTCTTCGTCTCTTAGCGTGGCTAATTGGGCTGGGTCACATTACAAAATTCCGCGAACTGTCAACACGACACGACTACAGCAAAGTGACCGATCGGATGGCGTTCATCAACACGTGTCAGAGTTGATAATCGTTGTCGTCGACGCATGGCGCGCCGACATACACGGGGTGTCGCGAAAGACTAACTAACCGATGGAATAAAGGATTAAGCTTGATTATAAGATAGATAATAGCTGAGTTTAAACTGATGAGAAATATGGATATAATCTTGGAAATTGAAAAGCCTGTACTGAAAAAAAAATTTGTTGAAAAACTAAAATATTTCGTCCGATATGTTCAACTAAACACTGGGTTGGGTTCAACAATTATTTAGTTGCACAAAAAAATATATTTTATGTCAATCATTAATATTTTTTAAAATCTAGAATTAATTAAATCAACTCAATTTTTAATCAAACATATCGTACTAAATATTTTAGTTTTCCAATAAATTTTTTTCTTAATGTAGATATCACGCAAGATGTTCTAGAAGGTATTTTTTAAAACAAGTAATGAATAAATGCGTCTCTGAAAATATTCAATATTAATTCTTAATGATAAATTCATTATTTTAAATTGGAAGAGACTGAATTATTTTGACGTCAATCTTTAAAATCTTTGAAGCATTACAGTTAAATATTAAGATCAATTTATAATTAAAATTTTTTCACATTTAAAAAGATAATAGAAGGCTCTGTATAATTGATAAATGAAAAAATAGTAAGAGTCTAGTCACGTAAGCAATCAATTTTTCAATTATGGGTCAGTCAAACCTGTTTGAAGATCGGACAGTTTTATTAATAATAAATATGCATGTCAATCCGAAATTGAGATGTTCCTGAGTAGTCGAAATAAGTAAAACCAGTGAAAAATATATAGCCATCTAGTGTGACTTATTTTTGATCAATTTTATTTGACCAATTTTACTTGACTTTATATTTGATAAGAAAACTTCTATTTTCGAAGTGAAGCATTTATTGTTAATGAAGCTATCCGGTCAGCGGATGGATTGACTGATTAAGAAGATTCGTTGCGTCTCGTTAACTACGCATTAGCTGTTATTGCCCGTTTGATCACTTATAGATCATACATTTGCATTGTTTTAGACAGTTTCGATTAGAGATAGGATCAATTTTCAGCTGGACAGCGTTGAATACGTTTTATCATGTACTTCGTCGTATCTAGGGAGATTTACGAGGATTATAACGACACGCATTTCGCAACATTAACGCGCTGTCGCAGGTCAAATCGCATTAACAATCATAATCATTCAATGTAAAGTGTCGCAATGATCTCATTGTATCTGATTCGAGACGCGTGCGGAACGAACGAACGAATAAGCGTTTTCCATCCGCGGAGGTGCCGGAAAGCGAATTACTGCGTTTCATGGACAAGGTCGTGTCGATCGTAAGAATCCCATCGAGCTTGTTGTTGGAGTCATGTCATTGCGTTGAAGTTGGAATAACGTGAAAAAAAGTAATAACTCTCTTGAACTATCTTTCAAGGGCAAAGAGAAAAAGAAAAACATTTTTTCTCTATTTTCTTACTTATATTCTAATTACATTTATAATCGAATTTTTCCAAAGCGTTATTTTTCCACAAAAAAAAAAAAATTATTTTTTGCGAAAAAGTAACGCTTCAGAAAAATTAGATTATAAATATAATTAAAAAAATATAGAATAAAATGTGTTTAATACATTATATTATACATGTACAAATCTATTTTGATATTATAACAGCTATACATAATATATTTTATAAAAGATTAAACCCTTCAATTTAAATTTTATGAGAATTAAAACACAGGATTTATATGTTACTCTTAAGATTAACACAAAATATATTATAAAAAGTAATCTCCCAGTTTTCAAATTTCAATTTTTAACAAACATATCTATTCTTTAATTTTTTCTAATATTTCTAACTAAGAGAAAATGAGAGCACTTCTGGGACACCTCGTACGTAGCAAGAATAAGTCATTTCCAGTTTTAATTCTCGGCGGACTTTTTTATTGCGACGCGAGATCTCGCTGTTTTAGAGGCCACTTCGTATTTAGGTCGCTTTTTGTAATACAATTTTTTGTTCGATAATTCAAGTGGAAAGAGTAGAAGAGTAACAAAGAAAAATAGTCAAAATGATTGAAATGACGTTGTCCTTTGTGTAGACTGCGTAATACAATTTTTGTGTTGGTGAAACCGTGAAAAAAAGATGAAATTTGTAAAAGAACCAGTATAAATAAAAAAATCTGAAATAAATCCAATATCGTATTTTAAAAAAAATTAAACAAATGTATGCATATATTGCGTGTCATGACTTTTTAATCTTTATTTTAAACTTTAGCGTGTTTATCCGAGTCGTTTTTTAGAGAAATTTATAATTCTTCCTGACACATTTTTTCTCTCTATATACAGATTTTCCTTCAAAAAATTTCTGCACTTGGCTTTAGAAAATTTTTCCACGAGAAACAAATTTACAATTACCACATTTTTTAAATGCTTCGCTTCGCATACTAAGTTGAAAAAATACAACTAATTTTCTTTTATGAAAAGACTACCAGGAACATTAAAAACAAATTTTTTGTCGTTTGCAGAACAATCGATTTGGCTTTGAGGCGAGAACGTTTATGCATTAAAATTACGTTCGTTCAGAGAATAAACTTACTTAAGTATTCGAGGTAATTGCTGTCAAATTATGATTATCATAATGTATTCGTTAAGAGCTTGTTATTCTCGCGTTGCATATTGAATACCGCAAGACTTAATCCTTTCAACGCTGAAAAGACATACGTCACTACAGGCAAATATTGTCTCTTAAGAAGACTTCGCTTAAATGTCAGGAAGTTATTTCAACTTGCGTAATATAAATATTTGTAATTATATATACCAATCAGTTAAAATGTATAGTATTATGCACATCGCGTTTGAAATTACGTCCGCGGTATAATCATTAATTTTTTCCTACAAACCGTATATAATTATACATTTCGTAATTAAAATATGTGAATAATTTTGCAAAATGCGTCCTGAATTGTATGCCTAGTTTAATTAAAAAAGTAAATTTTTTTTCGAGAGGTTACATATCAATATTAATATTCTAACATGTATACAATAAATTGATATTATTATATATGTATATATATATAATATTTTTTATCAATGAGAGATATTTTTTAAAGCTAAAGTGTAATTTGAATGTAAATTTGAATATTTTGAAAATTTTATGATTGTTATTTCATTAAATTACATTTATAACTGAATGCATTTCAGGAATGTACTAGTATTACGTTAACTGTGGAAATTGTGAAATTATTGATAGAGAGGAATTGCATTCGGGCACAAATGAAAAAGTACGGACGTGGGCGAATTGAAACTTCGGCGTTGGTAACTTTTATCGGGAGCCGATAGCATCAGGGTATGGTTCGGTATTCTTAGGCTGATATTTTATAAACACCGATTTGGGAATACAATTTCTCAGGGCCGCCTTCATTTTACGATCCGACGCGCTGTTTTAATAACGCAGTTGACGCGCATGTTGGTCGCATTGTTCGCCTTCACATTATTCGTTTCGCCTTCTATCGATCGACACGCATGCACGATCGTATAATCCGTTCCGTACAACAGTTCAGAATTTTCTGTTCAGGATTCTCTTGCGCGACGCAAAACCGTAGCATTGCGAAAAATTGAAACTCCCAGGATTACAAGGAGACTCTTCGTTAAGAAATCACGATGACATATCAATGCACGAGGTGCCCTAGAATGAAGATGAAATACCTAGTGTTGTCCCGTGAGAAACTTAGAATGAATTTTCCATTAGCGAAGAGATGTCAGAAAGAAGCGAGAAGGGTCATCAATTTTCATAATATAATCTTTTACATTTCAACATTTATTCATGTATAATTCAAGTCCCGAAGATTTGAAATCTCATTTAAATTAAAACTAATTTAAAAATATATAGAGATAATTATCATTACACATTAGCTAGTAGCAAAGTAAACTATAATTATTATAAAATAAAATTATTATAGTTGATTAAAAAAAAAAACAGAATAGAACATTAGTTAAATAGAATCCATAGAATTTAATAACCTACACAATATCTACTATTATCTAGTATTATAGAATGTTTATATTTTGGCTTCTATTTGTTTATATTTATTTTATTTTAGATAAATAAAATTTTATAATTAATTCGCTGTAAAAGTGATTTTATTTTTTCCTTGAAAAATACTTGATTTTTTACTCATAAAAATTTTTCCAGGTGCTCAAAGAAGTCAACTTTTATAAACTAATATCATTATACTATTTTTTTTTAAGTATATACCCTTAAGTATTATAGCCTGATGAAAGGATTTTCTTATTCATTTATATAAAAGTTATAAATACTTAACCAATATCATGTTTTCTCAAAACTCTTATTTCTATTTAAATCTATAAAAAATAAATACAATATAATTTCTATGTAAAAACTTGTTAAAGGTTTGATAAATATACTAGAATTTTTTTAGATTTTTATATAATTCGGAACAATAAAAAAATTTACTTTATCCTTCAAAGTCTCTCATTGCAGTCTACGGGATCAAAATTTCAAATATTATTGGTGCAGAATTGATAACTCAATTCAGATTTCATAATTTCTGTCAAAGCTCTTTTCAAATGTATTATGTATCCCTCCCATTTAATCGAATCACTTTGTCATTTAGGCCCTTATTAGGACGACTTATGCAACACGAGATCAAATGTGGAGGTGGCTATGTGGGAGTTGCGTCATCTCGTGTAACCAGAGAAACGCCAGGGGAAGAGAGAGAAAGAGAATTCTGGAGCACGCGATGCTTTCCGACCGAAACGCGATTCGTTTCAAAAATATCTATGCTTCATTCATGTGTCAGTAACATTGAGCACGAATGAGGTGAAATCGATTTGCTTGATCCTTCGTTGCTCACGAGATTATGTAGACATTACGTTACAAATGTGCTAACGCAGCGGACCGAATAATGCGTGCGACTGAGCATTGCATACAAATGGTTATGACAAATATAGTATATTGTTAAGATTTAATGATTTATTTTATTATTAATATTTTATTTCAATATTTTATCATAGACTTTCTATAAAAAATATTAATATAATTACGAAAACTGCATAATAAAATTACTTTAATTTATTTCTTTGTAAATTATCTTTTAAAATTAGTTGATATAAAGTATAAACTTCTTCTTTTTCACAATAATTACCAGAAATGTTTCGTTAGTTTGCTTAATTTATACTTTACAACTTGTGCTTCATAAATTTATGAATATTTTATCGAGATAATACGAATAGCTCTTTTGCTGGTGTAATAACATAGATACATGTCTTTAGAGTTAAACGTTAAATTGAACTGCTTGATTCTCATCTGGCAAATCACATGAGTAAAATTCACGTGATTAGCGTGACCTGATACTAAATAGTGTCGCGACGATACGGACCAATGACTTCTCTGACGTTATATATATGATATACAATATGTATATTAAGCAAACTAACGAAATATTTGGAGTTTCTGATAATTACTGTGACAAGGGAGAAGTTACTTTATATTAACTAATTTTAAAAGATAAGTAATTTTATTACGTGCTTTTATACATACATAATTATATTAATATTACCTTTTATAAAAAGGTAAAATTTGAGATAAAATATCGATAATAAAATAAATAATTAAAAAATTAAATCTTAAAAAAAATATATATATTTTTATGTATTTATTTTCGTATTCTTTTCAAAATTTAATTCAGCAATACGCTGAATCTCATCTTATAAATAAGCACAATCACAAGCTTATTTTTAACGATTCAAAATGGACATACGGAGTGCTAAAGTGGCCATAAATAGATGGACACGAGAAAAAGACTTTTCAACGAACTCGTGTCGATGAGAGATGACAGAGAAAAAAAGAAAGAGGAAATAGCAAGAGAAGCCGCGACGTTCCGTTTAAGCCAATTCATTCTCTGCACGCAAACTCATGCACGAGCCGCTTTTCATCAATGAACGCTAAAGTAATGCACGATAGTCGACAGCATTCTATACCTCTCATTTGGAGACGAGATCTAAGCAAGGCTTTTGCTCATAATGAGTCGGAGGCGAAACTTCTTTTTATACAAGGTGCTAAAAAGTTAAACAATCGTAATGATGGATAATACGCACTTTGCAAAATTTACAACGATAACATATAATATATATGTGTAAAATATATAAATTTAAATAATATATATATATTTTTTTATACTAGATCATTCATATTGTGAAAATTATAGCGAATTGCCTTCTATATATCAATTTTAAAAATTATCATTGAAAAAACTTCTTAATCTCTTTAAGCGATAATTTCCAGTATTTTCAAGAAAAGTTTACAAGTATTTGTGTCAATATTTTTTATATAAGCATTATTTAACATATTTTAATAAAATAAAGTTACATATCTTACTTATTTCTTACAGATAACAAAATCTATTCCATTCAAAAGACGTTATTGAAGTTAATATATGAGACAAATATTATAGCGTTTAAAAAATTTACTCTACTTTTATTCATTGAAATAAAATGTAAGAGGCATCGCATAATTTTCTTTTTAAAATCTAAAATAATTTCAGGCTAAATTTTAGTGTCAAATGAGGTTTTCTTAGCGTTTTTTTACCTTTTAGAGCAAACGAGATCGAATATTGTCAGCATTGATAAAACTTGTGGGTCGTTCGCCAGCGGTTGAGCAATATTCGCGTTAATCGAGATTGGAACGTTCCCGTGACGAAAGTTACGAGATATATAGGTGAGAAAGTACATTAACGTTATCGGGAAAGTACTTTGTTTTGACGTAGGAAAAGGAGAACGTTGTGACATCGCAAATCTATTCTTGGTATGTAAGAGGTCACGCGGATAAAACGAGTCTTTACGCCATAACGAAATAAAGTAAACTTGCAAAACTTATTATAGACGAGCGATATTCTCTAACAAAATCAATTTCTCTACTGTCATTTTTATCGGCATTTACTGATTAAAAAAGAACATCACATACGAGAGACAGTCAATGAGAGAGAGAAAGAAGAAAGAAAAAGATACGAATATGTTATCTTGATTAGAATTGTACATGTATAT
>QKQZ01081516.1:0-12153 GCA_003595255.1 Solenopsis fugax | reverse complement strand
GGGGGCAAAAAGCAGCAATTCTGGGGCAGTGGGGGTAGGGGGCAAACAGCACACACAAACACATATATATGCATAGAAACGTACCTTTGTAGCCCTTTCCCTTGGTAACTCCGATCACGTCGATCATTTCATCGGCAGCGAAGACGCTACTAATAGGTACAGGCTTTTCCAAATGCTCGCGCGCCCATTGCACCTTGTCCTCAATAGTGCCGCCATTCAACTGGATCTCCATGATGTGAGCTTTCTTCTGACGTTGTCTCAACAGTTTCATCTATATAACGAGAAAATCAAAAGTTATTTCTCAATTCATTATCGTCACGAATATATCTAATAATCTCTTAACGATTGCAGCGTTCCGTTACCTGAGTGTGAGTAATGATGCGAACAACGCTGCAATACTTCTTGATCTTTTTGAGATCCGCCTCAATGGACTTGCGACCGAGATCGTCCTGCCATTTCTTCGACGCTTTCGTGAACGCCTTCTTCTTGCTCTTGTACCTGTCAGAAAATCAGTTGCAATGCCTGTCTGTCTACGTGTCTTGCAGATGCCACCTTGATGGATAATTTCTGTAACGTGCTAGTCTCATCGTAACGAGCGGAAACTGGGCACATTTCTTGGAATAGCCATGTTAAAAACCAAGCTTTAAAGGCTTTATCCAAATGATCACTCTCATCGTATGAGCGGAGAGCTGATGCGATAATTTTAGTACCAAGTATATAAAACAATAGTATAATTATCTTTTAAAAAGAAGAACTGTACTAGGCATGGTTTGTCTCAATGGTTACTGCCCAATGGGCTCCAAAAAGTCTATGGAATATACCTTGTTTCCATGCATTCTGCGTAAGCAGAGCACAGTGTTTCTCTTAGACGTGGCAGCCTCGAGACCTTACTGCATTAAAAGCAGTTCTCGCGCTGCAACCCGGAAGGATCAACACGTTTCCGCATTGATCAACAACCGAGTTCACACGTCGTATAACTTTTAAGTAAAAATAAACACAAGTAAGAACTTATATCATCTTAAATGTATACAATGATCGTTAGCATTTACTAACCAGTTCTTGTAGAAACGTCTGCGACAATCCTCTGACAAGTGCTCCGCCCAGACAGTAGCGAGCGCTCGAAGTCCATGTGGCGTATCAATGTATCCAACAAGACCAACGACGATCATCGGTGGCGTCTCGAGGATAGTAACAGCCTCTACAATCTCTTTCTTATTTACCTCTGTAAAAAAGCAATAATACTTGTGTTTAAAGAAATTTAAAAAAAACCTATACTTATTTTGGAGAGAGACTGTACTAGGTATGGTTTGTCTCGATGGTTACCGTCCAATGGGCTCCAAAGAGTTTATGGAATATACCTTGCCTCTATGCATTCTGCATGAGCAGCACACGGAGATATTTTTTGACATGGCAGTATTGAGACCATACTGCATTGAAGGCAGCTCTCGCACTGCAACCCAGGTAGATCAATGCATTTCTGCATTGATCGACACCCGAGTTAACATGTCACAAGCATTTTTAATGAATACAAAAAAATGTTTAATGAAAAGAATTTAAATTTCTCCAATATTTTTGCCTGAAATATTAATTACCATTTTCCCTGTAATAATTACTCACTTGATCCAGGACGGTCAGCTTCCCTCACGACGTGAGTCATACCAGCCTTATAGCCGACAAAAGCCGTCAAGTGTACAGGCTTACTTGGATCATCCTTCGGGAAAGCCTTTACCTTTCCGCGATGTCTCTGGGACCTCTTTTTCGGATAGAATCCCATCGACCCATGTCGAGGGGCGCTGAATTTCCTGTGCGACTGCAACACAAAATGTCGGAATGAGACACGTGGAACGAGCGTGCGATTAAATTTTTTCAACAAAAAGAGAAAATCAGACCGCCCTAGAATAGTTTCGTCATGTTCATTCAGACAAAAACCATAAACTTTCTTTAAATCATCATGTTAATGATAGATAAAAATTATCACGAAGCGTCGCGCGAGGAACCATGTGCGTGCAAAATAGTCTCCTCGTTGCCGTAACAAAACGCAAACAATACCGTCGATATTTATTACAATATTCGTCTAGAAATTCGAAGAAGATATTTAAGAGCACGACCATGCAGCTTTATGATACCGATGCTGAAGAAAATTATAAAATTTCGTTGGATTCGCAGACCTCTCAAACGTTCGACTTACCATGACGAAGAAAACCAGAAAATGGAGGACGCTAGCTTGGAACAACTTGTTTTATATCCGGCTAAACCCTGATGCAAACCTTGGAAAAATAAATTCTCTGTGATGAGAATACACGAATCCGCAATGATATCGACGATGGTAGCCAATCACTTTTCGTTGCGAATTATTCCCTAGCATGCACGCTCCAATTAGAGTTCCTATAGAAATTCTAGCTCCAATGAACGTTTCCCTCGAGAAACAATGGGAAGCCTATCTGCGTAGTTGTGGGCCGTTTATCGGCGGCTTTGAACAATTTCACTATTTTCAAATTTACTCGAATTTCTAATTGTAGTAACTCGGAGTAAAACATTCGTCTCGCGTTTGCGCTATCCTCACACATGCTCGCTCGTTCTTGCGCTCTCTCTCTCTAACCTGCCTAACCACCATCTTGCGCGATCTTTGAACCTCTATCCAAATCCAACGACCAAGCACTTGCAGTGGTGCCCGTACTGCCCGTGATCCAAATGTGAAAGTTCGTCATCGCCGCGATTGGCCGTGTTCGGTGAATGCGACGTGCACGACGGAGATCGAGCATCGAGTGCGCGTGCCCGACACGAGATACGAATCGACGACATCCGTTGAAAGGTGCCTGTCTCTCCCCGTCTACTCCGACCCTCTCATTCTCTCTCACAGTCAGTGCACCACCGATTTTTCTACGCGCCTGCCTGCACCTCCTCGCCAGTCAGTGTGACTTGGTATGACTCATAATAACACGGTAATGACATTAGTGTTACACGCGACTACGTCTCGCCCGCGGAGTGATTGCCCAAGATCCGTTCGTCCACACGGGGCCTCGAGAGCGCATTCGATAAGCATTCTCGATCGAATCCTGCCCATCCCGTGATCCTCCGATTCCGAAAATTCTCTCTTGTGTGAGTGGAGTATTCCGTGCGAGAATCGCAGAATGCGCTTTCGACATGCACGAGACTAACGGCTTGGAGCTGTAATGCTAAGCGAGAAAAACATGTCGTTTCGATGCTTAGGTCTTTCTTCATTTGTATCTTCGGCCGAGAGATTTTATCACTCTTGTTTCCCTTGCAGGATGTCAGCGTGCAGCACGTAAGAGAACGACGTATCTGAAGCTCGGAGTCGTTACGAAAATCGGAGAACAACAGGATTGCACACAGCCTTTTGACCATCCGCAATAGCAATGATGGATTTAGATCCGCCAGAATTTCTGTCCAAGGATGAGGAGATTCAATATTGGATGGATCTTGCAAACCAATTACTTCAAAGGTAGATTATTTTTGTATTGAGTTTCAGTGGTACTTAGTATCATAATCTATTGTGGTCCAAGTTTCATTGATGATTATCAAGCTATAAATGTATTATAGTTTAATGCCAGGTCTACAAGTTGGGTTGGTAGTCTGTAATCAGTAGTCTTAAGCCACAATTGGTAACTATCGAGTTTACAATGAGTTGGAAGCAAGTTGGATTGGTCATTGGCCAACTCTACCGACTTACCAACTACTACCGATTCATTGTAGACCCAGCATAATCCTTAAGCAATTTCATTAAATGAAAACTATTGCTTGTTATAGCCCGAGATATTTTAAAAGTATTAAAGTGTTTTCCATGTGGCTGGAATATACAATTTTATTTCATTACATAAATTATATATTTAACTTCTATTGTTAATTATTTAATTTCAGTGATTGAACAATGAATCATGACTGCATATCCTGCGCAAATTTTTGATGATCCTTTCTAGCGTTGTTATTCTTTATACATAATAAATATACAATAAAGGCTGCTAACAATTTCTCTCCAAAGTAACAGAGTTAAAAATAGTATTTATTATTATCACAGGAAAGACGATGTCGAGCGGGAACTGGAAGAATTCCAAGAGAATTCGCAGATGCTGGAGAAAGAACTAGAGACTTCTTTGGAGCAAGCGGAAAAGACAAACAGAGAATTAAGACAGAGAAATACAAGACTCGCCACAGAAGTTGAACAGTTAAGAACACGATTAGATCAGCAGTCTGCGGATTGCGCCATGTTCCAGGGAAAGGCACAAGATTTACAGCAGCAACAGGAGCATCTACTGAAGTATATTAGAGAAATCGAACAAAAAAATGACGACTTGGAAAGAGCACATAGGTATTTAATATTTTTGTACTAAACCGATTGTTAGTAATTTGACAATTAATAAAAGCCATGATATTTCTCTTGCAGGATAAATAGGGTCACTGAAGAGGAAATAGAAGCTAAGTTTAATTTAGCTATAGAAAAAAATGCCTTGCTTGAATCGGAACTCGATGAAAAAGAAGGCCTAAAAGTCATAGTGCAAAGACTAATGGACGAAGTTAGAGGTAGTAATAATCTTTCTCTTATTTATTTTATTTAATACGTAATTTCGTAACGATAGTTAATATTCTGCAATATTTTAGATTTGAAACAGGAGATACAAGTACATGAAAGACATCACGCCGATAATAACAAGACTGCTGAAAGAGTTCGTAGCATCGTCGATAGTAATAAACTACAGGCTGAATTGGAGTCGAATTCACCCGCTAGCCAAATAGTCCCGCAAACCATACCTCAGAATAATACGACACCAATAAAAAGTAGGTTATACAAAACTTTTGCTAAGGCAAAGCGCATTTTCTATTTTATATCGAGAAAGTAATCGTTAAAATTAATAAATGTGATGAATTATGCAGACGTAAAAAAGAATGATTCAGAAGATAAAAATATTGGATAAACATGTACTGCATAAAGTAAAAATTTCTAAAAAAATAGTTATATATTACAATCTTTCTTCTGTATTTTACTTTTGTGCTTTATTTCGCTATTTATCTTGAGATATTCAACAACTTATGAATTTAAAAAGAGTTCAAATCTGATGTAACTAAAATATTTTTTTGCAGTATTTTCTTTTTTTGTTTTGGCTTTTCCAAAAAATCTTTTGATATTATATTAAAATTATTTCAGTTTAATGATAAAATTCATTAAATTTACAATTATAATTTTATTTGGTCACAGATGATATTAATAATTGTAAGTCATATTTATTTTTATTCTTTTGTTTTTCACTAGTTGGACACGGGATGGTAGGGGGTGTTATTGGAAACAACAATAACAATATGAGTCAACCATTGCCACCCTGCACTAGAATACTGGCAATGAATATGATCGGTGACCTTATGCGAAAAGTCGGGGTAAGCATAAGCAATACTTTAATAGTTTTTTATACTACACTCCAAGTTTTCTAAGCTTGAAGCATGGCTTGTATGTTTTTCTGTATCTTTACGCATAAATTTGTACCGTTTATAGTTGCAGTATATGAATTTGATGGTACCAAGCAATTATCTGTGTTGATAATTCAGTTTTTATTAATTCTTCTAGTCGAGCGCTATACTTATTCGTTTAAAGATATTGTATCACAGTTAAGTCGATAATTATATGTAATATACGACAGATGTAAATATTTCATATACATTATCAATAAGTCGAACTTGATTTGCACTTGGAGTCGATGGGAGTTAGTGTGATGTAGCTGGCATTTTGGTAGCTTGACAGGTGGGTCTGTATGGGCTGTAGGAGAATAAAATGCACTTGTCCAAGCGGACAAAAATCGAATACCACCTCGTCTACTGGCCTATCGGCGGCCCAGACTCACGCGTCTACTCAGTGTATAAGGCAACAACCTAGACCGACCGCGTGCAGATCTTCATCGTGATTTCTCATCATTAAATTATTTTGCATCTCCTTAAAGAGCAGGTCTCGGTATTTTATTTTCTCGTTATTACAAACGCTTTTGGTCATCCACGTTCACTATCATGATTTGTACATTGCCGAATAATCCAATGCCCGTATTTCATTGTTAAAACAATGACTGCTCCTAATATTCCTTTGTTAATCTAACATTTGTCGCAACCTTGTTAATTCAACATTTGTTGCAATTTTGTCAACATAACATTTGTGTACTGTGTATTGCACCGAAGGTATTATTAAAAAGTAGCTTATTTTTAATCATAATTGTTCTTCTCTACAGGCGTTGGAGAACAAGCTGAACACATGCAAAAACGCGATTCGAGAAGATCAAGTTCGTCAAGATCTCTACAGGTAACACAACAGTCACGTTTTAATCATATTAAATTGTATTGTACTCTTATTCCATCGTGCACTGTACTCACAAGTAAATATCATGTACCCACGTCTCACGGTATATTTTCGTTATCTTACCGTTAATAATTAATCTCAAAAGCATGTTCTTTGATACATTTCGAAATTTCGAACAAAATTGCATAAATTAATATGGTACATGATATACTCACTAACTTAATCGTACTTATTGTTAGTGTAATAATGTTGGTTGTGTTTCTATTGATTATGCTTGTTACGGTCAGCGCCAAGGCCTTCAATTTATACATATTTATAAGGCTTTTTACGCAATATTACGTAGTACTAATTTTCCTAGAATCTGAGATGTTTAATAGAGATAGAGATTTTACTTAATAGATGACTGCCCTTATTACATAGCAAAGATTCTTTATTTTAATTATGCAATTAAAAATTCCTTTATGATATGTTATATTTATCTTAATTTGCTCAGTCACGACTATTTATAATACATTGCTTCTTTATCTTATAAATAGGAAGTTCATAGTTTGTCCGCTTATGCTTCTTAGACCATTGTTAAAATTAAGTGTACAAGTAATTAGTGACAATGACATAGTATTTTAATCATTTCCTGTAT
This sequence comes from Solenopsis fugax, assembly GCA_003595255.1. NCBI lineage: Eukaryota > Metazoa > Arthropoda > Insecta > Hymenoptera > Formicidae > Solenopsis > Solenopsis fugax. The sequence goes on along the minus strand of QKQZ01081516.1, from coordinate 5,224 downwards.
TTCCTAAACATGTTGTGCCATGTTTGAATATGTTCAAAAATAAATATGTCATTATTTTCGATTAGAAGCTACATGTGCAGCTAAATCTTATTTGATCGGATTTAATAATGTTTCAAAGTTAAAAATCTATTTATGTACATATTTATTTTCCGAGATAAATGTGTACCATAATTCCTCATATTTATGTCGCATGCACATGAAAAATGTTATGCAAAGTGCAATAGATACATTTCCCTTAATGTTTAAATTTGTACATACTTGTATAAATTTAAACATAAAATAGCTTTGCAGTTAAAATACAATATACACGCGCGTATGTAATCTGATGATTATCTCAATTACAATTCGCGTCGTTCCATTGGAGTGATAACAGCAGTGTCCATTTGCTAGCAAATATTTTATAAGTCTTCCAGAAATTCGTTTCAACAAACGAAACGAGCCATCAATTACAAAATGAACATTTTTATAATTAACACATTAGAGCTAAATGTCGCGCGCGTGTAGAAAAAGATTCATCCAAGTACAAAATGTTTTAAAATTGTGGAAAACTGTGGTAATAAGCTTACGTATTCTTAAATTTAGCGATATGTGCGTGTACATAATGTATATAGACACTAAGCACCACAGCATATGCAATTATATTAAGAATTTGCTCGGTTCTGTAAAATAAATACATGATGTGTGTGATGTTTAGACAGCTTTGAAACAGTGTTCATATACATGATAAAGAATGCTTTTTTTTACTCTACTTACTGCCATATTGAGTCATTAGTCTATATTGACGAGAGATTATTTGTGGCTCAATCTATAAAAAGGAGTATTAAATAGGGGTAGAAAATATCATATGTACCGCACAAAATATAAAATGCTACACTTGTGAGTCCCTCCTTGCATGAACAGCTACTGTTATTTTTACTCATTCTTATGCACAGTATGACAAAGGTGTCATTAAGTAATGTCACGTTTTCTTTCAATGTACGTTAACAGAATCAAATTAATTTCGAGTTATATTTATTGCGCGTATTCAGCAAATCTATGCATATATGTTAAATCACTAAATGTTCACTGTTGCAAATGCTCGTTCGGGTATATTCTTTTTTTAAGCATTAGGTAAACTCAAGCCATAACGAGATTGTTGCGTCTGTTCAATTAGAGCTAGACGACAGGTCCGAAGCCCAGCCACAGGAAACAACAACCACATTCGATTGTAAGCGAATATAATGGAAAGGATATAAAGTCGCAGCGATCATATGTCCGCACGTCACGTTGCAATCCCGATGTTGACGTTAGTCGGAAATTTCATTAACAATAGATTCTGTTTGAATTTCTGTCAAGTTAGTCACCGAATGCTCACCCAAAATCGAAAGGTGCCCTATTGTGTCTTAACGTAAAAAATTGTTTCTGATGTACAGGGACACAAGATAGTGCAAATTTCCATATATTCCTCAGTTGTACGGTTTCTCAGAGTGATATTGCGTGCCGACTGTCAACGACACTTGTTGCGACATCTTATGAGAAAATATCGTGTAGAATAATTATAATGGCAAGTCGATGAATTATCATTGTAATATCCGATTATTCCAAATATGAGATGGGTTTTGAATGACTGCCGTAATTTTTGTCAGTGATATTTTCTCAATGGTATCAATAAGCGCCGTTGATAGAAAATGCAGTACCGCGACAGTATACCGTACCATAAAATACAGTGTCTCTGTTTTTTGGTCACAATAAATGAAGGATATATTTTATAATTATTAAAAAAAAACTCACGTATCCATAAACTTGTCGTTGTAATACTGAAAAAAATATATTGGTACTGACAACTTCAATTGACTTCTCTACTATGCTAATGTTCAAGCCTATTATACTGCATTAATATAACAAATATATATGATCGCCACGCGTACAACAATATATAAGCGTGTAGTAAACGATAATTAATTGTCATGTAAATATAACAGAATAACAAGAAAAAAAAGTAACGAAGTATATCGTTACTTGTATATCCGAATATTTATATATCTGAATCAGGTACTTCTTTTCTCTTTGCATTAATCGCGTCGAGACGTTTTGTGATTTCCTTCTCCGACACCGCGCGATGCTACAAAGGTCGCTTAAAAAGAGGAAATTTGTAAATATATACGCATACAAGGGCTCGAGGCAATAGGATATCAAACCACGCGAAAATCTAATCTCCTATTCTTTTACGAAATCAAGGGTTTCGATAAAATCTTGCATTTTTTGCCAGAGACGATATTAAAGAAAAGATGTAGACGTTGCAAAATAAAATAACTTATTCGTATGATTCGTGAAATTCTTTAAATGTGCTCTCCTCGAATTTGTGGCTTGCTGTATTGTTGCCTCGAGTACTTCGTGTGTATTAAATACAAGTAGCAGTGATGGAAGAATTATTATTTATTACGAATGAAATATTTGTGACGTAATTTGTAGGTAATTACACAAGTAATAAATAATTAATGAACTTAATAATTAATTAACGCGTAGGTTATAATATAATTTGTATTTATCATTGTCTATAAATAATTAATGCGTATACTTTGTAAAAATGTGTACTTTTAGCGCTTTAAACATATTTCTACATACATAATTCTATTTTTTTAATATTTCATAAAAATAAAATTCCTTAATTGGAAAAGTAATTACTTTATTTGCGATGAACGATTGGATCGATTCCAATAATTAGATTGACATGTTTATTATAACAAAGGCTCGAAAAAAATACGATTGTGCCGATATTTATAATTAAAGTTTAGTTGTTTAAACTGCATCACGAGAAAAAGAATCATCGGCAAGTTATAAACAAATTATTGTCCTGAATAGAAAAATCATAATTGAGTTGTATTATGAGAATGTGAATTTCACTCAATAAAACTTATTAATTTTGAAGTACATGGTGTTTACATAAATCTTAAATCTGTCCTTTTCAGCTGAACTTGTTCTCTTTTCCTTTTCACCGTGAAGAGAGGGAAAAAAAGAAACGATAAACAATGCAAAAAATCTGAAAAGAACAGATATATGTTAAGTTTCACAGGCGACTCGGCTGGAGTTTAGACAAAGTCAAGGTAAAAGTCGTGCGAATTTAGATTTATTTACGAAATGCGTTTATTTTTACACAAATTTTTACACAATGCTTAGGTGATCAAAAATGATTTATGTAACTTGAATACAGAGATCTAATACGTTAAGCACTACGTTAGGATATCTATGAAGGTGTCTTAATCTAATGCACACTTTTTTCCGAGTACTAATAATGATATAATGACGTTGCAGTAATATGCGTAACAGTAATGACGACAAAAAAGTAGTGGTGAAGGGAAAGAAACACTAATGAACAATGTCTAATCAAAATTACTTAACAAAAATGTCAGCATAAATGAAATCGCGTAAGTCTATGAATATCCGCCCGGTATCTGTAAGTGTAAACTAAGAAGCTGTGTCAAGGATCGAAGTTTCGAAGAAAAAAAAATTTCGATGATATCGCGAAATCCAATGGAATTTCGTACATAGTTTGAAAATGGGGAGTAATCACACCGGAGGGATAATGCTACAGCGCGTGTCTATGCGAGTAAAACAAAATATGCAAGAGCTTGGAATGAAAATGCTTCATCCATGACGATTGCGAACGATAATTAATATTAATAATTAATAATAATAATAATAATAATGATCGCAGTGAACGGTATGTATGCGAGTTACATAGCGTCTCTTAAGCACGCTCGCCGCGGATTCGCCGAGCCAGCTGGATGTCTTTAGGCATGATCGTGACGCGCTTCGCGTGGATCGCGCACAGATTGGTGTCCTCGAAGAGACCGACGAGGTACGCCTCAGACGCTTCTTGGAGGGCGCCTATAGCGGCGCTCTGGAAGCGCAGATCGGTCTTGAAATCCTGCGCGATTTCACGAACCAGCCGCTGGAACGGCAGCTTCCTGATCAGCAACTCGGTCGACTTCTGGTATCTTCGGATTTCTCGAAGTGCCACGGTACCGGGCCTGCCACGAAAATCGCACAAACGCTATAGTCATACGTGGTCCCGAGCGACGATCGTTTAACGACGTTTCGCGACGCGTCCTTTCTTTCTCTTTTTATTTTCTTTTTTTGTTTTTCTTTCCATACCTGTAACGATGCGGCTTCTTCACGCCACCGGTGGACGGCGCGCTCTTCCTGGCCGCCTTCGTCGCCAGTTGTTTACGGGGAGCTTTACCTCCCGTCGACTTACGGGCCGTCTGCTTGGTACGCGCCATGATTCAACCTACGACAATTGTCGACTAAATACCACTTCGGATATATCGGCGAGGGAAAGGGCGGAGGGGGGATTCCGCGGTATCGTAAAAAAAATTTTTCTTCGGATTCCTAATGGGGAAATTCGATTAGCGCGGTCGCATTCGACATTTTCATGTTCTCCCTTCCTCTTGGACTCGATTGTCATTAATTGCATGGAATTGGAGACGGGATGCAGTCATTGATGACAATTTCTAATCGGCAACGCGACGATGCTCAGGACGCTCAGGCTCATTGGAAGAACGGGAAAAGCACAAATGGTGGTGGGGCGGGGGCTAATAGTCGCGGAGTAGGAGAGTAGGAGTTAGGAGTGCACCCGTACGCGCGGAGGAACCAAGGAACCGAGAAAACGCCGCGGACGCGCGTTGCGCAATGAGGAACGAACTTTCGTTCCCCCTGCGACGATGAGGAGGGGCGGTGGAAGAAAAGGGAGTGGGAACGACTGAGGGAGAGCGAGAGAGAGAGAAGGAGTGGGGGAGAAGAGATGGAGAGAAAAGGAAAAAAAACCCACGCGCTGTCAGCCGAGGAATTCGCGTCCGCGAGGAATAGCGTTGTCTCGAGATTCCCAAATTCCCAACCGACGGAGACGCTCCCGCGAGAAAATTGGCTCGATCGGCGACGTCCCGTTCGGGAATGAGACCGAAACGGCGGTCGTGAACGACGCTGCAACCGCCACCACCACCGACGTCGTCGTCGTCGTCGTCGTCGTCATCATCGCGGCACGTTCCCGCATCGCGAACGTCAGTCGCGCAAAATGGTGGCGAACGACGGACCGCGTAGCGTGAAAACTCGGCAGGAGATTTTCCCAGAAATTTTCGACAGTTTCGCATTCTTCGGATTCTGGTCCGGATTTTTGTATGCGCGCGCGCGCGCGCGCGCAAAATTGACCGTTTGGACAATTGGAGCGCAGGTCCGGGTTTTTACC
>QKQZ01081515.1:0-11635 GCA_003595255.1 Solenopsis fugax | reverse complement strand
GTTAGCTTCCTCTCACGAGTTCTCTCTCTTCGCCCTTGTCTCTCGCCCCCGTTTCCTCCACGGGTTCCGGGCCATTCGTCTCTCCCGCGTGGTCTGCAATCTCCATTCATTCCTTTCTCCCGCCACCCTTCCCGTGCAAAGGATGTCTTCTCTCTTCTCGCCGTGTATGCCCTCCTCGCCGTATTTCCCCCGTTCTCCGATCCGGACCCGGTACATCTCGCGGTGTCCTCTCTCCATCCGGCTATCCCTCCCTCTGGTACCGACGACCGGCTCCACGTTCCCTTCCTCGAGGCACGATAGCGTCTCTGTCTCGTCAATCTTTCCTCTTTCTCAGTGCCCCGAACGTTTGAACACCAACGCGTTCATCGTCGGTACCACAACAGACGTTCGCCGGGTGACGTCACCGGCGTGGGCGCACCCCCGTACAAGAGAAAGAGAGAAAGGAAGAAAGAGATAGTAACAAAGAGAGAGAGAGAGACACTCTCTCTCTCTCTCTCTCTCTCTCTCTCCCATCTCTCTTTCCAAGCGTGTCCTCTTTTCTCTCGTCTCCTTCTCTCTTCCTTTAACCCCGCGAATTCCTCTCCTTCGGTTTCTGTGGTCCGAGTTTATCTCTTTTATCTCTCTCCTTTCTTGCTTTTGCACGCGCGTGCCGGAAGACACCTAATCGATCGGTGACACAACGTAAGAAGTCACGGCAAAACGGTTCCGAGAGAAGGAAAACAATAAAATTTCACGTTTATCAATTTAAAGCGAGAGATCAAAAGTGTACGACCGGGAAGATCCACGAATGGACCGGGACGGGGAAGGCTAGTCCACGGGATCGTCATTCGACAAAGGATTCAGAGGTCGTCGGCCTCGCGGCATGAACCTATTTCGTCCTCCGAACGGGATGAAAGGACGGTAGCTCTTCAGCTCTTGGAGTTAGTTGACCCTCTAGCTGACTACACAACTAACAATACAAATCCTTGAATTAATCTAAGAGACATGATAAAAATGAAGAGAGAGAGAGAGAGAGAGAGAGCAAGTAACGATCGATCGGCAACTAAAAAGTCTCGATAATGGTATATTGTCAAATATGGTATTGGCGGAAGTCACGACGATGGCCGACGTCGATGACGATGTCGGGGGCTATGACGACGTCAACGTCAACGTCGACGATGACGACGACAATATCGCGAGATGACGATGGCAACGACTAGCGACGAAAACAACTACGACAACGCGAATCGCCATGGCGGTGGCATAGTCATAGGCGTTGCACGCCATATCGGGTAAGACTGTTCTACGTGGGCTTAACATCTATCTCGCTGTCTCCCACCCCTGGCCTCGCGTTACCGAGCAAACACACCTTTTTAGCGGCATTTCATTAATATCATAATGGCAATGGAGATCAAGCGAATGAGTCGGCCTGCCCCGGGGCCAGACTTGGAACCAAGAGGCGCTTCTTCGTAGCCAACGCCTCTCGCCGTACGCTAACTGTCTCGCGTCCGAGTGGATCATTTGTCTTCCTCAGCGAGGTACAACTACGCATGTTGTAGACCCCAGCGATTCTCCGCCGAGCAAGAGTCGCTCTCGCGAGGTCGTGAAGTAATCCGCCGCGAAAACGTTCGTTAAATTTCTTTGGGAATATTTTATAGAAACAATTTTCACATTTAACTCGCCATTGTGACCGCCAATGTCCAATTGCACTGTACAATTACCTGTCGTAATGCACAAGGAAACAAAGAATTACGATTACAAGTGTAAAGCGGCTTCTGGATGCTCAATATTATTATACATATTATTAAAAGCATCTGAAGGCTATATTAAATTTATTTTGCATTATCCGAAAAAATATTGTACAATATTATTATACAATATTATTCAGCATTTAGGGACTCTTTAAAGATTCATCGCGATGTATAGAATAAGAAGACTGTTTCCCCTTACTTAATTCTTTATAAGTTTTCTTATTTATACATTTTGCACTTTTATATCTTGAGAAAATTCAGACTTTTTTAAATTGAAATTTTTTTATGAAGTACACATTTTTTTATAATATTGGATGTAATTTGAAATGGGAAATTTTTAGGTGAATAAGGGTTCCGTTCAAGGGTACATACATTTCCTTCAGATCCAACCGATGCTCGCAACTTCTCGCAGTTATAGCGTACGATTTACGAGTGTCGAAATAAATCGTTACATTGTAAGAGAACTAGGCGAGTATTGGCCTATTGGCAATGCGTGAAACGGTGACCAAATTATGGAAAAGAAACTGGGGACTGGAGCGCGTAATAGTCGACTTAGCTATCGCGGACAATTCGACGAGATAAGTCGCTTGAGATTACCGAGCTTCTTCTGCGCGCCGCGCCGCTTCTATTCAACGAGTTATAGATAAAGTGCGTGCGCGCGAGCGCCTGGCTCTCGAACAACCTCATCCTGACTAATTACGGCGAAGCCACGAGCGACACCGGATTAGCATTCCGGTCGCCTTAGATACGAGAAGTTGCGAATGAACGTTACCTTCGCGTCGCGAGAAGAGGGGAGGATGGAGTTTCTGACTATAGTATATCCGCTCTCTCCTACTCCCTCTTCCTCTCCCTCGCTCTCCCTCTGAGAGACATAATTCGAAATTGTCGGCTGGGTCAAAGAGCAGAGCTCGGCTACTTAAGCGAGTTGACTCTGGTGTTCTTCGGGGTCACGTGCCACAGCTTCTTCTTCTCCTGCTGTAATCTCCTACCGTTGCCCTTGTTCTTCCTTCATTATCGTATGAAAGAGTTTTGGCTAGTACGGTTTAACATTAAATGTCATGGTATTCGTGCGCACTTTTACGCTGATAATTAGTGTAGCGACACAAAATTACATGCTCTCTTTCTCACATCGTGATATACAAATTGAATTTCTTATATGAATAATAGACTGTATTTTATTTCTTAGCTGCAGATTATAAACAGAATAACAGAGATATACAATTGGTATCAAGTTTTATAAGATGTCTTAAAAAATGAAAAATAATCAAAAAGATCAACAGTTTATCAAACTGAATAAAAAATCTGTAATCATTATAGAGACAAATTAATGTCAGACATAGGCTTTTTAAAAGTTTTTAAGATAAGATCAAAAAGATGAATACTTCACAGATGAGAATTCTGTATTATCATATTCAAGAAATGTTTCTCTGATAAAATCAACAATTTGTCATTCCAAGTCGATTGAATATTTTCTTTATTTAGTATTCCATGAGTACTTTGCTCTTTACATTTTAAATCCACTTTTTCAATACTCCATATATATATATATTTTATAAGCACGCGAGTACATCATCCTGATCGCTCGCGCTATTAGTCGTTAGCGTAGAACGTACATTCTCCTATATACATTCTGTCATATCCTCCGGTCATTTACGACGACCGAGAACACGCGGTCTTGGAGGCACGACCATGCCGATCTGACCTCATCGGATGTGGCTCTGATTTGCTCAATTCGTCCACGACGTTCCTGCGCTCGTACGCGGCCGCTCGTACGTCTCTCACGGGCGCTTCAATACACGGTCGTCTTGCGCGGAAAAAGAGCCTCTGCGCGATTGCTATCGTCTCTGCCTCATTATTCCATTATGATGGCGTGTGGCGTGTGCCATACCCCATCCGCCTCGCCTTCTCAGTGTTGAGCGCTCTCCTCCTTCTCCTTTTTCGTATCCTTACTCTTCTCTCTCTCTCTCTCTCTCTCTCTCTCTCTGTCTCTCCCCTGACGCTCCTTTCCCCTCCCGTAGTCTTCTTCTCTGGCGTTTTCCTCCCCATCCGTTTTCTCCTTCTCATTCATCCGTCGAACCATCTTGGTTCATGTTCCTCTGGCTTCCTTCGTACAGAGCACCGACGGAGAGACACCGCGTACACATCTTCGTGACGATGACGTGCGTGATATTACGCGCCGAGATACGTGGAGCCAACACCAACGGGAGAAGGAGAGAAAGTGAGATGACGAGAGAATGTTACGAAGAAGAGAGAAAAGAAACGAGCGAGCGAGCGACGAGGAGGCGCGAAAGGTGGTATAGTGGGCGGGAGGAGGACAGGGAATGAGGGATGGACGATGCAGGGACGAGGCAGGGCAGAGACTCTCAAATGGTTCGAAACAGGTTCCAGGACCGTTGCTTACTTCGATCCCTCGGTGGGTGGAGAACGAGTTACAGTACGCGCGCTAGCCGCGGAAGACAGCTGGGTTTTGGTTACAGGCGTGCGTGGCGAGGCTGCGAGATGAGGAGAAGGTGGAGATAAAGCAGGAGAGAAAGAATCCCTCTTTCGAGCTATATACGCGTACGCCACGCCGCACGCCAAGTTAACGTTGACATTTTCTCTTATTGAAGACAAATATTGTCAGTGTCCACTGCTGGGAATACACGACAGATGATCTAGGTTGACAATAGAATTTTCTTTCATGCTTGTAAAAAGCAGTATTCGCTCCTTCTGCTGAGGTAGATTATGAATTGTGGATGTATCAGCCGTTTTGCATGAAGCGCAGAGACTCGCGTGCGTTTTGAAGAAAAACAAATTAATTTTTAGATGTTTTCAAAATATATTTATTCGCTATCTACTAAAAAATTCCAAGTTGTATTTTGGAATTCTTTTTATTACGTATTTTTATTATTATTCAATATTGTACGAACTGTTTTGATCGTTTCTTAATTTAATTTCTTATACATACAGGAACTTACAAATATCAAATCCAGTTTAGTGTCAACGAAATATAGTTAGACACACTCTATCTGAATATTAAAAAACTCAAAGCTATTTATCGCCTGCAATAAGTGAATGTGCGCGTTTGAGCGCTGTTAGAATGACTGAATCCGCTCCTGCGAGCGATGATATCATTCGTATGTCGAAACGGTAAGCGAGCTGTCTCCTATCTCATACTCTCCGTGCTACGGTGGAAGATTTTATTCGAGTCCTTTTCCTACATTCATTAAGTATTCCGCTTCCTGCGCCGCTTATGAAACTGCGTTTGGGATTATCTACTCGAATCCATATCGGGAAAGAAACAACAATCACATCTAGAAATGTGAGAAACTGCGCTGACTGTATACATTATAGTTTATGTAACTTTTTTGCAGTTTTAAAAAAGCATCTGCGATACTTTGTTACATCGTTTATTTGCTGCAACGTACATAATTTGACATGATTCGAAAAACAAGATTTGTCCAAAAATAAGTTTGAATGTTTTGAATCATTACAATTATTAAAGTATCATTTTTTTAATATAATTTTGATCGATTATAGAGAAATCCGATTATAGAGAAATAAAAGTATCATTAGCACTTTATTCAGTATACTGAATTCTCACCTATAAAGAAATGTATCCTCAAAAGCAACCTTTTTGACTTAATGACAAAATCCTCTTCATGCAAAATCCTCTGATAAAAATTTCTCTATTCAATTTTAAAAGCTCAGTGTTATGTCATTCTACCATTAATAAGAACTTTAAAGACCCGTTCTTTTCTTGTAAATAATTGAAAAATTGTAAATAATTAAAAAATTTTTTAGTTATGTCGTTGTAGCTAATAAGCGATACATGCTCATTGAAAAAAAAAGTTTAGTGATAATAATCAAACTTTGTAATAATTTCAATTAAATGTTTAGTATAACTAAATATTACAATAATATAACTAAACATTTAGTAATATTTATTTATTATATTAATAGTAACCAAACACAATAATAACCAATCGGTTAAACAGTTATTAAATATTACTAAATTGATGGTTGTATTAATCGCGAACGTTTGATTGAAATTATTTTACTAAATCTTAATATCATCTAGGCTTGGTTATTAATACCAAACTAACTTCTCTTTTCACGCTCTTGTGCCGAAATACAAAAGCATTATTTCAATTGTTGATTTTAGACATAAAACAAGTCAATAAGGAATCCATAAGAGTTTTCTCCTAATATTTTATTAGGAGAAAACTCTTATGGATTCCTTATTGACAAGAGTGTATGAATTAAACTTTTAATTAAAAAGTATTCAGAAACAGTAATGTAGCATAAATAGAATTTCATTAAACTGTCAGTGAATTTTATCTCATAAAAATATCTCCGTTTAAATGAATAGCGCAATATAATAAAAGTAGATTTATAAATCTCATCTGTTTTATTTTTTAATTTTGCTTGAAATAATACAATTTACATTAATACACAATATCGTGATATCAGAAATGAATGCTGTAAAAAAACGAACTGAATTTACATCTCATTTACGTATTACATTTCCGCGACTTGGGGATGTATGACTGCGATGTTGAAGATTCAGTTTCCAGATAAGATATTACGAATAATACGAGTGATAAATAAAATTTTATTCAAATAACCACATAAAAATTTCATCAAACAACACGCCCAAATTGTGCGGGTTAGGTGCGATGACTTCGCGAAGTAATAATTACATGCACCACATTGCACGAGAGGGCTCGCGCAGTCAAATGGCACTGAAGAAGTGGCGAGGCACGCGACAAGGCAGCGTGACCCACGCGCGTTCGCTTCGAGCAGCTCTCCTCAAATCAAATCACGTAACGTATAATATATATATATATATATATGCATATATGTTAGATACGTATATATATTATACATATATATCTTTCGGTGAAATCGTTGAATCGTACGTTGAATCTCGGAGCGGGAGCGGAAGACTCGCGAGCGTACCATTGGCGAGCCGCAAAAATCCGCCATTAAAAATCGCGAGCCGCGACTCCTCCCATCGCGACGTTCGAGATGTACGCTTCGCGATATTGCCGATCGCGCACGCCACAATGTTGACGCCTTATTTTTCTTAAATTACAATCGTTTGCAGCCGAACTATATCACAAGTCGCATAATCGAGGTTTTGCGCGTTTGCGCTTCGTCAGAGTTAAAGCGTAACTTTGATTTGAATCTTCCTTTGTCACTGAAGCGATCGTCTATGATCTAAGCCGAGAAAAAAATCAGAATGAAAATACAACTTTGAGGACTTTTTATCAGTTCTTGATAGTAATATTAACAGATGTATTATTTCTTAAATTGAAAAAACCTTAGATAAAGTTGATTATTGTAGTGAAAAATTTATTTATTTCTTCACAGTCTTCACGAGACTTTACGTCAAAAAGTCTCAATAATGTCTTTCTTTTTCTATTTAAATGTCATGAAAATATTATAAATCTTGTGTGACATGATATAAAATTTTTTATTTAAAAATTGAAATATCAGACTTTGCTTTTATGTTAAATAATATTGAGCAACTGGAGATTATATTGGACAGATGATTCACACATTGATCATCATTTATATACTTCGTGAAGCTATAGCCAATGGCTCTAAGAATTTAAAAATTTTGAATCCGAAAATCGACGATTTTTATCAAATTTTTCGGACGTTCCCTCGTCCGCGGGCTCCGGTTGAGGCTGGCGCCTCTTCGGTGGTATCGCGCGAGACACGCGAAGGAGAGGGCTTAATTCGCCGTGCATTTCCCCTTATTTGGGCTTCCGCGCTCGATCAGGCTGCAGGAGGGAGCGCGGCGACTTGGGAGGGAACGAGAGGGCCGAGCCTCCGAGATGTATGGCGAGAGACTCGCTGAGTGATGAATGTATATACGCGTCTCATTCACCTCCTACCCTATTCGGTGACAAGTCGGACCGGCGAGACGTCACGCGTTAAAATTTATTCACGGAAAGATCCGGTCTTTTTCACTTTCAACACTCGCTTCTGCGTGAAAATACAAATCGCCTTCCTTCCACCCGTTCAGTTCGAATCGAACGATCCCCGAGAAGGGGAACGCGAATCGACAGGGTAACGCAAATATCGTTCAGCGGACTTACAACGAGAAATTGCAGAATAAAAGAAAAATATGAATATCGTAGCAAATGGTAAATTTGATCACTTTCTTCAACAGCTACTTTTAATCGATATTAAAAATCGAGACGTTATAAGTTGACGGTTCCAATTATGAGTCGATTTCTAATTAAGAAATTTCAAATTTAGAAAATTAAATGTTTTATAGATATATTAAAAAAGATACAGAAAATTTTTATTGTATTTTTACATTTTTTGTAATTATTGTAATATGGAATCAGTTTTTCTCAATTATTGTTGATATTTAAGAAACAAAAACGGAATTACCTTCAATAATCTCCTTAGTAACATTTCAAAATATATCTTTAATAATTCCGTGAAATTATGATACTCTTGTACATTGTATTTAGTATATTAAACATATATTAAAAACGTACATTAATGTACATCAACATACATTTAATTATGCCGACTCATAATGAACAACACAATCACTTTTAAATATTTTTCCAAATTTCGCAATTTCATTCAATGTAAAATAATTTTTCTTTAAAATTATAATATTTACTGCTTACATTAACATTAACAACCTTTTTAAATGTTTAATCATTAAATTTACACGAATTAATGAAAACCATTTTAATCTTAAATGACCCATAATTGGGGCCATCACCTTATTAAACGAATAAAATTTTACAATGATTGACATTATTATCTTTGAAACAGATTTAAGGAATATTGTACATTTTTTTACAAATTTTCATTCACAATCAACTGCTCGTCTTTTAATGTTTAGCGTCTACTATGAATGAATGTTTTGAGAGATTACAATCTACAATGAGGCGGCGTACAACTGTTGGCATCAAAATTGATTCGCAAGCCTAACGATCTTAGCTTCTCTTCATTCATACTATGAAATGTATCGCGACCAAACAGAAGAAATTATTCAATTCAATCTGTATAGTTGCCGCGATGAACCTCGCGTGTTACACGACCATTCACGTATCGCTGTCGTCCAAACGGTAGTCAAATTGTGCATCGTCCCACTGTAATGTCTCGCCTAAATTGGACACTCCGATGATACCCAAAAAGAACTACAGAAACATTATACAAGAGAGTTCCATAAAAATTTCCATTATAATTTTAACTCAATAATTTTCGCTAGTCATTATAAAATTTCCATTATAGATTTCTGCATGGAAAAAAACAATTTTGCTAGAGTCTAAAAATTTAGCCTGATATAAATCTGAAAATAATTTTGTTAAACCAACAAAATATTGTAATAAAAAATATTATGTAAAATGTTCAAGCTGATTGCTAGAATGTCATAACTCTTTACGGCTTGAATTTCCTATATAATTAATATTTCAATAAATTTTTTTCAGATTTGACTATCTATAAATTTTTAGATATTTCAGCAAAATTGTTCTTTCCGTGTGATAAATCAGTCGTTGCAAAATATATATTGTCACCGTCCTCGCCTTTCTTTTCGCTCAGTCTTGGATTTTCTACTTAAAGTGAACATCATGCATCATGCACAATGTAATCTTCGATATATTCAACATCAGTTGCGTCTACGTCTGACTTCTTTCCCTTTGCTCAGAAGATATCACGAAAGCAATATCACGGCTACGATATTCATGTGCTCCGGGCAAATTTAATTGATATTCCAGGCCGAGCTGAATCGCCCTGCAAGAAAAAAGCTTGACGATCGTAGCAGACTGTTCTGACATCAGGAGACTGCAAACGCACTAAGATACGTGATAACCATCTTCAATTTCATAGCTACTATATGCAAGACAATTATTTAACGCTTATATCATTATTAATAACAATATAAATGATGTAAGTATGTAAAATAAGAAAGAGAAATGAAGCAGAGAAAAGAAAATATAGTCGATTTGAAAAGAAATCAAGAAGAATAAAAGTTATGATTTACAAAGCCTAATATTCTTCATTGAAAATCAAGAACGAGGAGACATTTTAAATTCTAAAATATTCAAAAGACAATTCATTAATGTAAAAAAATACTGTTTATACGATAGTAAAATTGATATCTCCCTCGAAAAAAATCCTGCATACGCCCATGATCGAGCTCAACACATATTTAAAGTAAACGTCAGGTGATTACATAAGAAAGTGTCTATGAAAACATTACTAAATCCGTACCAATAATTACACCACTTGCGGGAGAATTTTCCTAATGACTGACAGTAAACACTGCAAGAGATGGCGTAATAGAGATGACCGATTTACGAGAGCGAGAGATCTCAACTTTCTGACAGTAATGTAAGTGTCGTGAATGCTATTATCATGATTGCTACAAGTATAGAGACGCGGACAAAGAAGAGACAATAACGTATCGAAGAGTGACATACTGATATGTACATGTACATAGTCTACAAGACATTGGTTCGATAAAACACCGAATAAACGGCTCCCCGTGCCCCCTAATGCGATTCCGTTCTGGCTATTATGTGCTCCACCACTCGGTGGAGCTCCCCAGATCATTGCTCTTTATCGCGTCAGGGCGCAACGAGTTCTCCTTTTTTAGGAACACAACACAACGTGCCATCGCGTTCGTCGTCGTCGTCTCGATCGAAATCGTAATCCACCGCGCGTCTCGCGCACACGGAAAAACGATCTCATATAAGAACGAGAAAGCAAGAAACGGTGGGAACGAGACCAGGGAGGAGAAGATGACACTGCTCCGTAATTTATCCTGGATCTTATTTCACTCGAGACCACATGCGACTGTAATCACACGAAAAAAAGTAAGATGTATATTATCAGATTATTTCGATAAATCCCAAATCTTGCGATAATGACACGCGTTGTTAACATTGTTAATCGGCGAGTTGTTTTCTTTTTACATGTATTATAATGTAACATTGAAGCAGCTGATTTCCAAATACGCTTTATTTAATTTTCCCTTATATAATGCACTCTACGCAAACGCGCCTTTTTCAGCAAAATACGTTCGATTTACGACGCAATTCTGATCGGCTCGAACGCGTTTAAAATCAATTTTCATGGATTTCTTATTTCATTTCAAATGTATTCTTCATCCCTAAAAATAACTAAAAAAAAAAAATTATAAATACACACAGGGTGTAACGTAATATATGAGACTTTCAGGAATAAATTCAGCATTAAGTTCGTGCAAATGTATACTCGATTTCTCTTCGTTTCAAATTTACATTTATTTTTATTTCTTGTATTTTTTTGTTTCCATAAAAAATTGATAATGATTAAAATATGATCAAAACAACAATCTTGTGTTTTAATATAAGGCTGTAACAAATCTTGTCAGTCATCTTTTTCTCTCTTTTCGTCACGTATTAGATGTTACTTGCTGGAAACAATGTTCATTGGACGAAGTATTTTGATCTTGTCAATGGGTCTTTTAAATTCATTTCAAAGAACACAGAAAAAACGAGTATAAGTTTACATAAATTTATTTTACTTTTGAAAAATACCAAACCTATCGCTGAGATCCTACATATTACGTATCCTGCATAGCAAAAGGCCAAACATTTTTAACAATCATTCTTTACATATACATAGTTAAATATATCTCTAATTAAGCAAGATAAACGCTGAATTTCACTCTTAATTATGATATTTTAATAAATTCGGATTTCGATGCAGACACATGGGAAAGAATAGTACCATTCATATGAATAAAGTATTAAAAATCTAGCTTGACGAAATAACAACGACTCCATGATCTGTACGGAAATGAAAAACTTCGAAAACGGAATGGGTGGTACGGGGGAGTCGGAGGGGAGACAGAAAAATATAGAGTGAGAGGAAGGGGGCGGCGGAGAGGCGGGGGATGA
>QKQZ01081514.1:0-11575 GCA_003595255.1 Solenopsis fugax | reverse complement strand
TATATATATATATATATCGATTATAAGATCATCTTTAATAAAAATTTCAAATCAAATCTTCCCATATATCGATCGTCCGTGTATTACTCTGTAGACATTTATTTCGTGGAGCTTTTCGGATTTGACGGATTAGAGCTGAGCTTCTTCTAGAAGATATTAATGCAGGCCGGGGAGGAAAGGAGGAAAAGAAGAAAAAAGCAGCAAGGATGAGACGGAGGGTAGAGAAAAGGGGCTAAGCGTAAAAATTGCAGATAGATAAGGGTGCTAAGGGCGCCATTCGTCTACCTCGCGGCTGACAGGCACGATAAAGTTTCTTTTACACTGAACTAACACTGGCTTAACGCACTTCTTCCAGGACAAGCAGTTCGGTAAGAATAACGCGAAAGAGCACCTTCAGCAAGTCCTAAACGCGACTTATTTCTCTCTACTTATAACTTATCAATCAAATATTGAAGCGAGTTAATTAAAAGTCTACAATAAAGAGCAACAGGCAAGGGATATGAAATTTATATAGAAGCATTCAGAATTATTCGGTTCATAGTAAATAATATAACGATTACACACAGTATGACATAGACAAATAATATAAATATCAATTATATAAAAATCCATAGATAATGATTGATTTGAAAGACCGAGAATATTGCATATTCTATTTTTAATTGATTATAATATCGTAGAATAATATCTCTTCAAGAGTCTTTAAAATTAAGTATACTCATCGATTCTGACTCTTTAACTTCTAACATCTACAGTGTGATAAATTACTCTCTATATTAATTATGTCATTGTGTGCTATATGTTTAACATCGTTTATTAGCCTTCGTAATCTAGAACGTGATCACTTTAAAAGGAAAACATCCATTAAACTGCTAAGAGAGCTCCAATAAATATATGATATAACTAGGAAAATTGAAAGGGGACGAGATGCAACAGCAACGAGAGACGAGGAACGAGGGACGATTTCTGATTTTCAGTTAATTAATTCCAAGTGATTAATCATCAGAACATGCAACCCTTGTCAAACAAACCGTCGAGCACAGCCCATATGTGATCCGCAAATACGAGTGCAGAGAGAAAAATACAGGATACGAGCGTAGAGACGAAGAGTTTGTCACACGAATGAGACAAAAGAAAGAAAAGTGTACCCTAAGTAGTTTCATTATCTTCTTGATCACATGGAGTATACGTATGTGAGCTTGAGAAAATGTTTCAAAAGAAAAACAAAATTTTCTATTTATATCTATATGTCATAATAATTATTAGTGTATTTTTTTATATTAACGCTAATGTAGACGGTGCGGCGTAAATCAAGATTTTTAAATCTGAGACTCGCAATCATTTGCAAGAAAATTAATTTAATGAAGGCTCACGAAGATAATTCTGTAATTGAAATAACTCAAAACCAATCAATTAATCTAATGAAACACATTGAAATGTTCCAAAAGTGATTAAGCCCTCCCCCCTCCCACCCACTCTCTCTCTCTCTCTCGCTCGCTCGCTCTGCGATCTCAAAATAAGCCGCGGCGGTGGCGGCTTGCGGTGTGCTTCGTGATCCGAGAAGATTGCACGGTCACGGTCCTTAAGTTTCGTAGGCGTCGTGCCGGGCCGTTAATTACGATCACCCGCTCGGTTAATCACCGCGTCGGACGCGGCGACAGTTTAAATGGCGAGCGACGGCGCGCACCGTGTAAGCAAGACCGCGAAGCGAAGTTCTGTGGATGTAAATAATGAAGCGCCGCGTTTCCTCGCGGATTAATGGACGCGGCTTTTGAGCAGCGCTCTTGAGAAAATGTCGCTATGAAAATTTTCATGTTGCCTCGCTATTATTCGTATAATACCATCTACTTTTTGTCACGCTGGATTAAACAAGACTCATTAATGTTTCACAAAGCAGAAAAACAAAGTTTATTTTTCAATATTTTTATCAACATTGAATTACCATTCATGATAATATTTTCCTTGAAATAACAAGACAAAAATAAAATATTTAATTGCACATATTTACAAGTTAACAAAGATAAATGATATTAATTAATGGTTCTTCTTAGGTGGAATGTCCGTTTGAATTCACCAGTAATTTTTTTATTAAATTCTTATAATATCAATCATACTATAATTAAATAATTTTAACTCAAAGTAATGTTTTACTTTTACATCTTAATTTCTTATTTATCTTCATTTCTATCTTTGTTATCTTCATTCCTAAAGCAAAATGCACTTAGCGAGTGCATTAATGTTACACTACGTTACAAGAGTTGTCGAGCAAAATCAATTGTTTTCAAGTCATTTTGAAGTATATAAATTCCGAATGGAAACCGATTAGACAATCCATTAATTATTCCATACGATTAATTATTCTATCGCAACACGGCGACGGTTTAAAGAAGCAAGAGATTATTCCCGGACGGCAACGCGCAGAAACGATTTTGCTCAAGGAATTTCAAGTTAGTCGAGATTTAAAGTGGACTTTAACGTGTAGTTCGCGACACAAATTATCTCGAAGTCAGCTTTAAAACTAAAGCTCCTTTAAATTTTTTGTAAGCCGCTTTCCGCGATGCTGAGTCCTGTAAATGAGATTCACGATTGAGGCAGTAAATTGAAGCGGCGTTTCTGCAGAAAAGCAGCAACATTTCCAGAGAAATATCCGGCTCGCGAAACATTCCGAGAAAAGTGGCAAATACTTGATGACACTATTTCCAGGAAATAAATTTTTTATTATATTATTTACGTGTGTCCATGGGTGTAAACATGGTTGGAATGAATCAGATTATACTACCATTTAGATTATAAACCAAATACTAATGAAACTGTTTATTTTTTAAACTACCTAGAAAAAATTCTGTCTTTTTTTCTCTCTTAAATTATAATAAAGTTCTGCAATATTACGTCTATCAAGTCTCGAGATTTTTTGTAAATATTCATGCAAATAATATTTGAGAACATCTCGAAACAATTGTAACTAAAACCAATTCATGTGTGTAACTCGATACTGATCTCAACCAATCTCAACCACTCCCGTTGGTCGCAATACAAAGTTGGCTGAATAAACATCCACATGCAGTAAATAAACAACGTCTAAATAAATCGATCGCTTGAACCTACATTAATACGACGATGTAGCAGTGATCGCAATCCGTTCGAGTGTGCAAATAAATAAATAAAATGGACAGATAGTAGGTAAACGTCCATAGAACGAGACGTTGAAATCGATTGTTCGTTGATATCGAGATGGGAAAAGAAGGGAAATGGGTCGCGAAACGTCGTCGCAATAAATACACTCAAAAAAATATGGCAGAAACGCCATCCTACAAGGATAATGTAATATTGTGCAGCATTGCCGATAGGTTTGAAAAAATCGCTCGTTCAGATAAACAAACTTTTAATTAAATTCATGCACACACCGCCTTTAGGTTACGACAATATGAGTATTGATTTTAATTTGATATTACAATAATAAAAAATAGACCTCTATCCAGTGTTTTTAAAATTTTTTAAATTAATTTTTTTAATAGGATTAAAATATTTGCATTTTTGTGCCTTATTAACATATATCCTTTCATTCTATAAATATTACATAATGTTAAACAATTCTTCCAAAAAAATCCTCCAAAAATATTTCTTAATTCCAACAATCTGACAATCTGATCAAAAAATAAATACAAATTCATCAAATATTATAATATTTGATGTCACAAACCAATAATATATTATATCTCTAATAGGATCTAATCTGTATTACCATCCTATTAATTTCAGTCCGTTATTGACAAATGTTCTGCCGAGATATTTGCTCACTCGGTTATTTACCAACCCGGCAATTCGCCATGAAAACCGAAACCAATCGTGATTAGTGCGTGTAGCATGGCCGCAATGATTGCGAAAGGACGTTACGTGGAATTAATAAACGTTTCGATCGATGTATTTGTTTAAGCACCGATTTATTCATCCGTGTAAAATCTCATTATCCACATTCCGATAGAATTCTTGTATATGTTAACATTATAGGTTTACATAAATGCAACTATTACTCTTTCATAAAAACTAAACTTTGTGACAATTGTTACGAAATGTACGCAATGTTTTTAGACTAAGTCGGATGTAATTACTTTTACAAACCATAGAAGAACTTTCTTAAGAGATACAAATTTTTCCTTAATTTGAAAAAAAAAATAAAAATTATTTCATAAATTTGAATTAGTAATGACCTTCAGTTTGTTTAAACTTGCTTTCATTTTTTTTTTAATTTGATACAGACTTTTATAAAATAACATAAAAGAAGATATAATCAGTACGAAAAACACAAGCAAAAGAGTGTGCCGTCGTTCTTTCCAAAAGTATCATCCAATTCTTTCAATTTTGACTATTTTAACGATACATTAAACATCACTATCTTTTATATCTTCATTGGCATGTACTTCAAGAATACTTCCGGTCGCACGTGCGTTACCCAGTATGTATATAAATCAATATACATCAACATATATAAAATTGATGGGAGATAGTTTCGCTGATCCGTTCACTGCTAGATCCTTTCAACGTTCATTCAACGACTCAGACCAATGCAGCGAATAATTAGATGTGCCCGTTGAAAGCTCGGATCACGTTTATCCATACGGTTAAACGACACATTCGTGATTAGTTTCGGTATAATGTCGCATCGACACATTGCAAAACGAATTGCCACAGAGACGAAAATGATTTCGCGAGCCGTGCACGTAACGAGCGTCACAATGACATCACGCGAACAGTCGGCCGGATGTATAATAGTCTTAATTAAAATGGCGGTCTAACGAACATCGCTAACTGCTGTAATCCGACGTGCCTCATTGATAATCCTCCGACTGTACCACCGAATATGAATGTGGCGAACCTGTATGCTGTGTTAAAGTAGATGTGTGTGTCCTATGTTTTTCGATCCATCTTTCTCGCGAATGTTCAAATTATATAGACGCATCAAAATTAAATAACATAATAAACAAACAAAATAATCAATTATCATTACGAAACTTTATATAAATTTCAATTAACGTTCAATGTTTATTTGTGATTAAATTTTCTTTAATAAAAATACGATAGGATGTTTATATTTTTTTCAGAGTTTCAGATATTTAATATGAAATATTATAAAAAAATTTTTAATTAAAATTTTGAGCACGATAAAAATATATATGTATGTACATTTTTCCAAAGATTTTAATTTTCAGTTCGTGTAACACGAAAAACATATTTCAATATTCATGTGTGTGTTAAAAGAAAAAAAACTCTGAATAAAGTTTTGATTAAAGAATCCAAAAATAGATTCTACATCTATAGAATATTAAAAAGCCACGTGCAATTTAAGCACGGCAAATGCAAACCAAAACATCAGTGCTGGTGCGCAGACAATCCTTCTATTAAAATAAATTTCTCCGGGACGTTTTGTCCATTAATTATAGTCATCTTCAGCCACACAATTTGTCTTTGTCTATTAATATAAAAGACAAATTGCGCATTAGCTACTTATTAGCCTTATTTATGCCCACACTGATCTTAAATCAACGGGTATTAAATTTTATTGTCTACTAAAAGCACAAAACAAGAGCACGATTGAATAAAAAATTATGGATAAATAATTAACTGTTCTCTACCTTACATATTAACGATTCAATTGAGAGAGAACGATATTTTGTTGCTACGAGTACACAGATAAAGTGGGAGGACTACTGGAAGACAACAAAATTATCTCCCTTCTGTCAATTCTCGGCTTCACTTTTCAGACAGAATTCTTGTTCCGTGTATGACAAGATGTTGGAAGCTCTGTATTTACAGTTGTTACATATTGTGCTCCATCAGGAGATGTTCGTCATGCAGAGCCACTTTCTCGCACGCGATGCTGGTGAATTTTTTACGCTTAATTTCCCAGCAACCTCTACGATGGCAGTCTCACGCCATGCCGACGTGAAATCGACGAGACGTACGTGCTACAACGTGACGCGGTCGTAGTGCTCGTTGACGACGCGATACGTGGCTCGTTTCGCTCGTAAGCACGTTCCCGCTTTCTCGACCGTAGTCGATACGGGATCCGTGCGATACGTGAATCGTCGTGTTAATGACGCCGATGGCGGATTGTTACGCGACTTCGGTTCGTAAGTGAACGAACACCGACTAGGAACAAAGATATACAAAAGGTGCGCAAGTACTGAGACGAATATTAAGATATTCGAAATATAATTACAACTGAAATTGTTGTAAGCGTTACAATAAACGTTACATTGTGTCAAATAATTTCTCGGTATATTATGCTTTCAATGAATTAAATTATCGTAATAATCTTCATCGATTATACGTATACGATAGCTTAATTCGTTTTATTTGAAATGTAGTAAATGGTTGCAAAAATGGCTCCTTTTCGTTTGTTGTAAGAGAATTTAGGAAATAAATGTGACCATTCGCATTCGTTCAAAATCGTAAACACTATAGAAGGCTTACCGTGTTGCGATAAGAGGGCAGGTAATGCTCGGCGAAGCCCAAGCTTCTGGACTCCAAGGCGCACACTCATACAATCTAAGTTCCCGGCCTGAAACTGCACCAAAGACACTACGCCATCCGCCGGTGCATCCAGCGGCAAGACCGAATCCACTCCCGGCGCCTCGCGAAGTGCTTGCACTACTTCCGGCTCCGTCTTCGCTGCTCTCACTACTGGCTCGTCCGTTCTACAAATCACACGCATACAACGTATTTATTGTTGTCTCGTTCCACTTTTTTGATTATTATTTAGAAGCATTCAATTTTCAATGATTAACGAGAAAAAATGTAGAGTCCAAAGAAATTAACATATTGCAGATTTTACAGTACAAAAAGTATTGTATATTTAAATATATCCAGAATTTAAGATTTTAAAATTGAGTAATTAAAACTCTTTAAGATTTTAACTTGAAAAGCTTAAGGCACAGCTGCAGACAATTGAAAAATAATGGAAAAAAGATATGTGTAATACTATTAAATTTAATATGCGTGAAGAATTATTAATTAATTATAAAGATATCTCTACAATCGTTGAGATAAAAAGAAGAATAAAAAATTAAAAAAATCAATATTACAAAGAAGACAATGTTACAGTCGAGCTCTTTGTTCTATATCTGTAGTATGAAAAGTGGAACGAGACAACAATTACATTATTGTACAGTTGACATTTATCTTGTTCGTAAAGTGTATGAAAAAGATATGATATCCTTCAGCTTTAGATGATGGCACTTTTACATTAAAAAGAAAAAAGGAGAATGAGAAAATTCATGACTAAAATTTTGTTATTCATATATTGTGCTAATAATAAGAAAAGTACATGTAAAGAAAATGGAGAGTCAGCACAGTTTTACATATATATCTTATAACACGAAAAATGTATCATAAACAATATATTAAAATATCTTGCGATATATCATAACATCTCAACACTATTTGTTTCTACCAACAAACTATTCTACATATTTTCCAAGTTTCACTGAAATCAAAACTTTTCAGTTTGTCTCTTGTTAGGATCGCAATTGCGTTGAAGTAGAAGAGGAACCTAAGAAGAGCACATTAATCTTAAACGACTTCCTGCCTCTTTCTCTTGGTGAAGGAAGGATCAAACTTCGTCCTCGGCCTCTTTAAAGCTCCGGAAAAGTTCGCGTAAGTAGCGGCATAAGGAGATACATCCCACGTACAAGGAAGGAAGGACCGGAAGTTCTGACGAAGTCGCTCTCAGCCGACGAACGACATCCGATCGGAAAGTTTATCCGGCAGATTAAAAAACTCTACGTGGCAACCGTTGAACTAGTTTGGTGTATTTTATATGGAAATGAAAATATGGACGAGACACAATTGCCATGTTTGCATATATACATACAGCCCCCGGTATGCGATATTTAGAAATTGAGAGATTATAGATATAAAGAATGAATAATTCCGAGAATTCTAAAGAGTCTAAAAATGCAAAACACTGAAGTTTAAAGAATTCAACGTCCCAGAATGTTGAAATCGAAGAATCATTGCTTGTTCCTTTTGCCTTCGATCCGATTCAATGCTCCGCAGACATCACAATCGTCGTTGGCGTCTTATCGGTGTGCGCCGCGACGCCGATTTTCTTCCGTGTCGCGGCAACCGTGAAATCGAGCGAAAAGAGAGCGGAGAAGGGAGAGACGTCGCGCAATCTACGACGAGGGTACCAATGTGGAATCAAGCGAAAAGAGAGAAATATTAAACGGCCGAGAGCGAATACCAAACGCCATGGGAGAAGGGAAAGGTCGATCGAATAGGTTGGAAAAGTTCGGAAGGCGCGAACGAGTCGAGAGAAGAGTTATCAAGCGGGAAGGAACGACGTCACTTCATCCTTTCTCGTTCCGTCTCTGCAGAGGAACGCTCCCGATTTGCATCGTCGACGATTCCGTTAGAGATAATAAGGAAACGCCCATGAGAAATTATTGACAAGCAAAAATAGATGCCTTTTATTCAGAATAAAGATAGATATTGAATTAGGTATGAAGATATTTCATATCTCTTCTGACATATTTCTCTGATTAGACTTCATTCTTTCATTTTCTAAGTTCCAAATCTCTCTAAACTTTTATGATGTGATATACGAGTATGTTGAGATATATATATATGTACAGTATATGCTTGCATGAGCGGATGAGTATAATATGTAAAGGAGAATGTATTTAAATCAGAATGCAGTTTTTAAAAGAGCAGTATAATCTATTACATTATAGGATATGTGAACAACATTGTTAACATACAACTTTGTAAACTTTATCTATGTAAAGTAAAACAATTGCATAATCGAGCATCGAAGGCAGAAAAAAGTACAGCTAAAGAGAACCAATCCATTGGAACTGAGCTGGATACTCACTGTAGAGTATAAATCGAACGGTTTTGATTTGCGTTCGGTTGGGCTTCTAAAAGAAGCGATAACACGTGATTTACGAGTTTTTGCATCCTCCCTATGTTTTCACGTGCGGATATCTCGCTCGGACAGAGAAAGGGAACGAGGGAAAGAGAGAAAAAGATATCCGTTCCTATCTTCCAACACATTCTTTCCTTCCACATATCAGCAAACCTACGTGCGACATCTGACCTGTATCGTATATTTTGATCTGAAATTTGCTCTCTTTCGCCGTTTCATTTCTCTCGTCAGTTTTTTTTATCATGCATCATTTTCCTGCAAACAGTATATAATTCCTACCTCTATATTTTCAATGTTCTCCGAACCACGGGTATTGGAGCGCCATACTTTTGTTTACGAGCCACCATAATATAAGTGTAATCGCAGCGATATTTTCACAAGCATTAATCCAAACTGTACATTCATCGGGAAGCCAAGGATTAAAACAAGATTAAACACAGAATATCTCTATCCACTCGCAGCTGTACGAGAGAGCTCAGCACGAGATGGAAGAGATCTCACGATCGCGTCCTAAATCATCTCGGCTAATTTCGCCTAATCTTTATGCCGGTAGTAAAATAATAATTCTCTGTAAGCGCAGGCATAGGCGGCAAATTAATAACAAAGTGTGTAAACAATTTCGGGGCAAAGTACACACATGTATAATTACGTTTTGATTAATATACATAACAATGAAAGATAACAATGAAAGACAACAATGAAAGAAAAAATCTTGATCTGCTGCTTTTAACTTGAAAATTCAACTTGGAATATTATTTTAGTAAAAATTTATAAACAAGCTATAATTATTTCAAGGAATCGATAAAAATCTTTACATAAATCCGTAATAATACTAAAATTGGATTAAAGGCCAAATCTCTGAATGCTATTACTGCGAGCATTATTTGTACATATGTAACACATTTAGACACATAAATTAGTATATCTGCAATGAGATGCTCTTGCAATGCAATGCGGATTTGAATTCCTAGTAATATATCGTTGTTAGAATTTCAGAAACATATAACATTGTGGTTTTAACTATAGAACGAGCGCGATTGCCCTTTCGTATATAAGGATTCTAATTGCTAATAATTCTGTAAACAAATTACTCTTTTATTAAACTTATCTGATTTTTTTTATAATCTATAATTCTCTAGTTAGAACTTAAATTGATTATAAAGATTTTACGATTTTGATTCATGGTATTTTAATATCATCAGTTTTTTTTAACTATATATATTAAATCATAAAGGTTTTATGGAGAAAGATTTTATGGGCTTTGAGATTTCTTTTAATTTCAAGAGAAAAAAAAGATAGAATTTACGTTAAGAAAAAAAAGATATCACGTATATTATTTAGTTTATCGAAAATACGCATAAAATATGATTTATACATATTTAAAAACATGTATTTCAATTGGGTTGTAATGTCAGTATAAAAATAAATATGAAAACTTATACATAGCTTAATAATGTACAGTATCGCAACGGAAAATACTCGCAATGACACATTTCTCTCCATTTTCATCCGATGCGACGAGAAACGAGAGACGTGAAAAAGAAATGTAGCCTACTCCAAAGCACGGAAAATAATGGAGTCGTAAACATGCTTAAATGAGACAGACAACAAAACTCAAGCGTGTTCAAACTCAAATTGTGCGCGAACTGCGAGTGGAGGAAGGCTGAGAAGCGCGAGGAATGGCGAAGTGTACGGTTGTCGGAGTGGCACATTCGTAAATGTTGCGATCCTCTGAAATCGGCTTAAAATGTGTTACTGGCTACGATTTTCTCTTGAAATGTTGCTGTTATACGAATTGCATTTACATAGAGAAACCTCCATTAAAATTTTTCAATTTTAAAACTTTAAATTAAATATAGCTCTTGCATTTTATTCCACTATATTAATCGCAAAAAAAATTATACTTTGAGATCTTTTTAGTTTAAGTATATTTAATATAGTGAGGAGAGAAGAGAGATTGTTTTATAATTTGCTGCATAAGAAAATTTATCGCCGACATAAGATAAGTTACTACCATTCTTGTCTCGCTTTTCTTTCACGATATTAACATTTATAACTATTCGCTCTTAAAAAGCGTACGTGTGCTTTATAAAAATAATATAATGAATAAAATCAAATGAGAGATAAAACGAATGTGCCCGCAGTTTCGCGGAGGATATAACTGCGGAGAACATCAGCTTTTACTGTACGTATTGCTCGTAGTTATAACCATTATCCTGCTATGATGCGATCATCCTGTATATCCGCCGTTACATCCTTGTGACGCCGACCCTAATGGAAAGCACATTAGGAGGTATATCTCTCACCTCGTACGAGGAGGGTGAATGCGAGGGCGGGAGAAGCTAGTGTTAGCCAGCTCGACAACGCTTCCGCGCAAGCGAGTGGAAACGTTACGATATCGTTCTTAAAGTCGCGTATTTATGGTTCCACCGGAATAGACCGAAGATACCCTTAAAGGGGAACTTACGATTGAGAAAATAGAAAAGAGAATAGAGTTTCGTTCTAGCGCAAAAATTATCACTCGCAATATTCGCTTATTATATCCTCTAGCGACTTCCAATTTACTTTGTCTTTAACTGAAATCTCAGAGAGAGAGAGAGAGAGTGTGTGTGTGTGTGTGTGTGTGTGTGTGTGTGCGTGCGTGCGTGC
>QKQZ01081513.1:0-12147 GCA_003595255.1 Solenopsis fugax | reverse complement strand
CGAGAAGATTCTCCGACGAGCGCGCGTGCTCACCGGCGCGTTAAATAGATCGTGCGAAAGGCATTCCGATTCGGTGGTGCGATAACGTCAACTTCGTCTTGCACGTACCAACGATCACGTCACTCACCATTTCTCCCTGTTAATGTCGCCCGTTGGCGGATGATCGTCGACGAAAGCGTAACACTGGCGCCTGCCGCCTGCCGCCTGCCACTATTTTCCGCAGCTTGTAGTTTGTTTGTGATTTACTTCGAACTCGTGCGACCTTATACCTTTCCGCGACCGCACCGAGAGGATTAGCTTTCCTTCTCTGACCCCGAGATGCCGAGATGCCGAGATGCTTTCTTATTTTTGTGTGATTAAAGTGATATACTAACGAAGCTGACATTACCATTAACCGTTAATCCAGCTAATATCATCCGTGACCGAGGTAACGTTTACGGCGCGGCGGAATGAAGATTGCGATCCTGCGCCGCGCCGCGCGTGCGAAAGAAATTAACAAGATTGGATTATTAACCGAATAAAGGTTTAATTATGTTTAATTAGAGAGAATACAATTGCATATGCTCTACTGACGTTTACTTCGATGTCAAACGTATAAGCTTGTGATTACGTTCGTGATGGAGAAATAGGACATCAAGTTCGAAACCCCTATTTTGCCAAATTTGCATTACAATTGAAAATGTCAAATTACATCTCCCAGTGTATTATTATAAAATAAGTATTAATTTTACTGAAAACTTATTTTGTCGAAAAATACTATTGGATTTTGATTTTATCATTACGATATTTAATAAAAATTTTAATAGGAACATGCGTTCTCTAAAGTTTTTAATTATACTATTTGACACGGTATACAACATTTTTATACATCTAAATGTATCCACGTTTAGATACGTGGGGTAACAATAAAATTTAAAAAGATTACATTAACGTAAAGATATTTTTAGTATCAAATTAGATGGAAATACATTGATATCAATTTTCAATCCGATGACATTTACAAGTGATCCCGTTTCTCTCAAGTAAATATCGACTGTTCTTTCTCGCATCCCAAATCTTTTTTGAATGAAAAGATATGCTTGCTAATTACTACAGACATATGGTAGTATCGTGCGCGAAGAAATTTCGCAAAAGGCGTCATAATTGTCAGTGATAAAAATCCTTCTCTATGCGCTTTTTTCAACGACCCACTCACGCAATGAAACATAATCTCTGGCAATGTGTACGTGTTAAGGCAAGGAAAAAAGAATACATAGGAGAGAGGGAGAGAGAGAGAGGGGGGAGAAGATGGAAGAAAAGGAGGAAAGAGGGATGGGATACAAGGAGGAAGAAACCGTTATTTACAGCTTCACTTGTACATCTACCGTGGGTAAATACCACTTCTTTCTAACGCTCGTATCTGCGACGCCATGCTCGTTTCGACATAAAAACTCTATCTCCCTTTGCAGAGCATCGCTATCGGCTCTTGTCGCTAGTTTGAAACTGGATTTTCGCGCCTCTGTCGCATCCTTCTCTCTCTCTCTCTCTTTCTTTCTTTTCCCCTCTCTCCCTTTCTTCCTTCGTTCGAGCATCATCGACTTTCCGCTATAAAGCGCTTTGGAAACTCATTTCCGTTGATCTTGTTCCGTCGGGTCCCCATGCAAAATTGCTATACGTGGTTCCGCATACGTACGTGACTACCATAGCTGAGTGACAATCACGGATAAACGCGGTTATCGGGATCGTATAGTTAACGTTTTACAACATGCTGTGTCGAAACTACTATTTGGTTGTAAAGTCGACCAACTTGAGGTCTGTTTCACCTTGCGACCGCAGCTGCAACTAGATACGCGAGAATCACGTGTTCAATTTAAGCGAGATAAACGTATTAATGATTTCCCCGAGTGCCCTCGGTTTCGATCGATCTTTCGACTCCGGCACGTTTTCTCGAAACTCATTCTGTTCGAGCATTATGCGCTTCTATTGTAAAGCTCTTTCCAAGCTCGTTTCAGTTGATCTTGTTGCGTCGGATACGTGACCGTGCATACCATAGTTGGACGATAATCCGTCGAAGAAAAAGCTATATGCATAATCGCGAACGGCGAAAACATGGCGTTGGAGGAGGTAAATGCAGGAAATTTGCGAGGTTCGATAAATGCAGGCGGGTATGAGAGGAGGTGCATAAGAAAGGCCAGGTTTTATCTCTACGATAATCGAGAGGCCTGTGCCTATTTAAAAGCAACGCTCTCGGGAAGAATCATTCGACATTGATTTCATGTCTCGCACGAAATCTTCTTTCACGACCCAGTTTCGCAGACTATCGCACGTACATACCTATTTTACGACTGTGATATTACAACGATAATTGTTAAATCCCGCACGTACAGTTTTCTGCAACGATATAACAAGCGAGAGAACGCCCCGAGGAAAATTCTTTACCACGGTTACGTAATTACAGCGTTACAACGAACCAGATCAGAATCGTGGTCCGCGAAATTAGGTGCATACGAAAGGCAGAAAGGCTTTTTTGCGTTCTGAATACGTGCGCTCAAAAGTGGTTGGCCGTGTTACGCTACAGGAAATTGCTATTTGCCTGTATGTGACTATTTGGTATTCTGGAAAAAAAAAAACTCGTAACCATAATCATACGGGTATACGGGAGATGTCGTATCAAAACGGAGATTCGAGGAAACATGCGGAATACAGGATTTCCATTGGTCAGAGTTTCAAATCGTGATGATATCGTGAGAGTCGCATGATGTGACGTGTTTGTTTAATAAATGCGAATTTTTCCTCGATTTTATACGTATATCACAGGATTATTTTAAAGAGAGGCACGTAATTAAACACATGGTTATATAATGTAGAATCAAGTCCAAACATCACTTTTTTTAAATTAACATTTTTAGCAAAAGAAGAATTAGAAATAAAATTTTACTGTAACATTGGCTGATATATCAAATTATATATAAAAAATATCATAAAAATACATATAAAATAAATCTGTTAATATCTTTCTAGAATGATTTTCCAGATTTACTTTTAATCAAAGTAAATTTTGCAATATTTAAAAAAGCGGTCGTAACATATTACATAATTTCAGGTTTTTATAAGTATACATTAGAATGTCTATTATTTTATATATTATAAACTTTCTGATTTTAACAATTTTGGCTAAATAATTGTTAGCGCAAAATGTATCAAATTGCATAATTAACGTTCATTATCGTTCGCAAAGAAAAATTATATTTTCGTCTCGCCTTTTGCGATGTGATCTGATTAACGGTACCTACCGAGTAATTGTGCCGGTAATTAGCGCCCTAAAGTGGGCACTTTCATTTATCAAATCTCGCTGTCAGCGATAGATCGTCGATAATAGAAAATGTAATAAATCACGCATAAAAATTCCACGAACCCAATTATTTTTATCATTTATCTGCAATTGCCAATTGTTTGAAATATATCTTCTATTAACGACTACAACTTTTTTTTAATTGTAACTTCTTTAATAGGTCAAACTAATCGTTTTTTTAGTAAAAATTTATAAATTTGATGGAGTTTCCAAATGCAGTTATTACTTCGAAGTCTACTTTACTATCAATTCCAATCTTTGAACCTAAATAAATTTCAAAATTTTCAATCAATTTTATAGATTTTATTTATAATAATATTAATAAATTTAATTTAGGATTTAATTAAGCGAGTAATTACAAGGATAAGGTTTTTCAAATTCAAAATTTTGAAATATGAGAGCCTTTAAATTATAAAATTATTAGTATTTTGCTGTGCAGTTTTTATTGAGTATCAATTTAAGAGATTATAAACAACCGTCCATATTAATGAGAATAAAATTGCGTTCGAAATGCTGGGGCGCATTAAGTGTTCTTTATATCCACGGTGATTTATCGTTGAAAGATGTCGATACCAAGGACGAGTTTCTTTTCGCCTCACAGGACAGGAAGGAAAAGTTTAGTATTCGTACGAGACGCTTATGTACGTCTCCGCTTCTGTGTGACGGAATTTAATTCTCCAAAGTGCTGAGGCTGTCGTGATCGATTGCGCGAGCTCGCACCACTTCTAAACTGTTCCTTACTTTTGATAGTCCTCCTGAACAAAAAATACTATTTGATACAGCCTGATACATATGCACGTTATTTGCACGTATTGAGACAAATTGAGAATCGTTTGCTAACTTCATGATAATGTCTTAATAATTAAATAAATACACACACGTATTTTTTAACGAATGATATGCAATGAATAGTTAAAAAAAATAAAAATAAAAGGCAATCTAAATTACAAGGAGAAGAAAAGAGAAAGAGAGAGAAATAAGAGAAAAAAACAAAATTAAAATTTAGATGTATAAATGTTAAGAAAACTTTATTATGTTAGAAATACTACCAAAAAAAAAAATATCCTTTGTTATGTATAAAGGCTATCGTCATTTAATCCTTCTCGAGAGAAGCTAATATTATTTTATAACGAATGTGTAGTCACGTAAAGGTTTCTGATTGCATTAATATGTTAATTAATGGATAATGATGTAGGTGTGATTTCTCATTTTATTTGACACATTAATGGAATTTTAATAATTTTACATCATGTGATGATCAGATATTTGAGTATACGTGATCAATATCGGATATCAAACTGTGTGTAACACTATAGATGAAATATCACAAGAAAGTAATTATATCCATGAGACTGCAAAATATCTTTATACTTTAGTTTCAAAAGGATCTTTCATGAATAATTCCTGTTGTACGTGTATTCTTTGTTAACGCTGAAATCTTTAACATTGTGTTTAACTTAAATTTTAAATACATCTGTGAAGTTATTGGCACTCTACAATATTTTTAAATTATCTCGTAGAATTATCAATTTAATGCAAGTGGAAAAATTTACGTAACAATTACATATTAACATATAACATATATAACATGGATTTTGGCAATCGTATCATGGAACGATATACATATGAGGATATGTGCGCGGTAGCAAATCGAATTATTGGAATCGACAAGGGACTCTGTCGATTGGATTTCGCTAGCCGCATCGCCGTATTTGCTTTTTATTTACACCTCTGCTTCGTAATCTTTGCGGTATGATATTTCCTGATATCTTTGTGTGCTTTTTAAATGAAAATTTCTCCTGAAACTTTACACTGAAGGACTGCTACAGCCGTTAATTTTAACTTTAATTTCTGCGTCAGTTTTAATTTATATCACGGCTTACTAATTATCATTATTCGTTTAAAAAGCTCTTTGTCTCTCTCTCTCCCTCCCCCCTCCTCTCTCTCTCTCTCTCTCAGCAAGTTGACTTCCATAAACGTAATCGGACATAAATTACGAATAAAACTGTGCTTCATTAACGCGGTAAATTCTGAAGGATATTATACGCTAATGGCATACAATCCTTTCTATTCCCATTCTACCTTAATTGGCCTATTTTTCAGCGGTAGAGTCGAGCATCCTCGAGAGCCTCGACAAGAATTTCTGTGGAAAAGAGAAAATGAACGGGGAGAGAAAATACTAAGAGAATATGCTCGGCTGAATTTTGCATATACTTGTAGTTTCGGAGTGGTTAACGATTCCCGGGAGTCGACGATGCGAATTGCCGCGACGTACGAGTGACGAAATGAATCTACGTAATTGCTGGATCAGAATCATGTGGTCGATCCCCACGTAAATTAATATGCTTCGTATGGCCGACAATTTAGTGACGTGTGCACGAGCATGGGTCGACATAGAGTGTTTAGTAGTTCGCATAATTAAACTCCTAGCAAATTCGTATTTAATTTTAGGTATTAATCGTAGCTGCAACGTATGTCACGTATAGTTTACGCTACAATGTCTGCCAGTTTGAAAATTACAGTTTAAAGTGAGTTGCGAACTTTCGGCAAGGTGATATAATATTTATTTTAGATTAAACGATAACTTTGGTTTCAAACACAAACCATTCAGGCGCTGAATTTTCATTCAAAAATAATTACTAAATATTTATTAGTTAACTCACAAACACACATATGTATGTATTATTTCGTATTATTTTATTATACTTTAACATATAGTAATATATTTTAAGAAGAATATTTTTTAATTTTTTATCACGTAATGTTTAAATTTAACTACAATTATTTAAATGCAAATTACACGTAATGCCAAACTAGTGGATAGGATAAATAAATTTGCTGTTATTAATGAATATTTATGCGTTAGAACAATTTCTAACTGTTTATTATGTGCTTTAACTTATTGGCTCTCGGCAGCTCACGCTTTGAAAAGCTCTATGGCAGCACAGTTTCAATAAATACATATTTGTTCTTGTCTAGGTGATGATAGGTAGGATTTACATTGAGAGATATCCCTCCCAATTGCCTTTCCTTTCGAGCGCTTATTCGCTAACTCGGCAGTTCACGCTTTTAGCTCGGATGACCTGTACACAAATCCCGAAAATCGAATTTCGTGGGTTCTTCCATGTCAGGTATCTCTATGTCTGGTAGATACTATGGAGCGAATTTACGAAAATCAAATTTCGCGGGTCAAGTGCGATTCAAGTTGCTCTCGTTCGTTCATCTCCGTGCTTAGTTACGATGAATTCGCCGCAATTATCTCATTGCTTGACTTTGATAAATCGATCCCTTTCTGCATCTCATCGAGATTACTAAGAAAGGGTTCAAAATGCCGAAAATAAACGATAAGTGCTATTCCTTGTTCGTATAGAATAGAAATTCGAAATTCTATCAATCTTCTTTCGTCGCAAGAGTATATTACATGGAAGGACTTTGACATTTTTTAATATGCAGTTGATATTATTTTCAAAGAAATTAAAAAGTCTAAAACTACTTAAATATTTATTAAATGATATGGATACAGATTAGAATAGAAGACTTAAAAGTTCAAAGACGTACACTTTCACTGATATTGATCTAAAGTACAATATTTGCAAATATTGTGTTTTTTTTTACAATAGACAGGAAATTTTTACTTTTTTGCAAAAGGAAATTTTTTGCCGAGAGTTTACCTGTACCGCCTATAAAGTTTTCGGAAATAGCACGGACATAAGAATTCGGTATAATATGATAGCGAGTATGCTGTTTTTTGTAAGCGCAGGTTGCAATTTAACGACTCGTATGAATCCGTCGCCTGATAGGGATGTGCAATGAGCACAACATATAAAACATCCGTGAACAAAAAGTATTCGCGTCAGCCGGTCGTACATAAGCGCTCACACAATGACCTGCAAGAGTGCAGTCGTTATTTTAGCGTGTCACACGTATTTTATGAGACCGCGTCGCATACACGCGGCTCGTGCAACAAATAATATCCGTGGAGAAATATGATAACGCAGGAGAACTGCATCTTTTTAACCCTTCGCACTCCGCATTGTGCAAAGGTTTAGAAAAGATGTGGCTCTCCTTTTTCCAAAGTGACACGCAATTTCTCTTGAAGCTGTGATTATAAAGAATACACCTCTACGACGAGCACCATAAAACGTTCTAGTTTACATTGCTAATTTGGAACGAATTGCGCTATGAAAATATTTTCTTATGAAACGTCTGAGTTGTCTGATAAAATCAATATAACATTCGGAATGTGAAGTTCTTGCGGATACTGGCGAAATATAGAATGGAATAATCGACTTGTAACAAAGTAAAGACTAATTACGTTTCAAATTAACAACTTTTAACTTGAAAACTCACGGAATACTCGTTACGAAACCGGTGTGTGATACGCGAGAAGAAATTTTGCGGAATCCTTCATCCTCCTTCCATTAACTGCATTCCGGACTTTAGCGGATCTGGTCTTCGTGCTCCGCGAAAACTTTCTCAGATAAAATTGCGAACATGTACGAATATATAAATTACACAAACAAGAAGTCACGAAACTTCGCTTTTATCGCAACCTTTGATACGCCACGCGCACCAAGTCTTGAACGAAGGTAAAAAGTGGGCCAACGATCTATATTAAACTGTTGGAATCAGCCGTCGTATAGTCTACTACTAGCTGTGGATTTTGAGGAATAAATTTCGTGACGCTTCTTAAGAAGTATTGTGGGGACGAAGTTTGTACTTGGCGGAGTTCTTACTCCTGAATAATGGCTTTGTGAAGTCAGTCGCATTACGTTGTCCAATGTCCAAGGAATAATTTCAAGTTTTTGATCCATTATTTCCGTTATGCATTTTTAAAGCAACTAAAGTACGATATTTTGCATAAACACCGACTGACATTTATATCATAAATATCTTTATATATATAGACAAAAAAAGTTTGTATGATATCTCTCGTACTCATTTCAGACAATGTAAGATTTAAGAGCGCTTTTAAAATTTTGTATTCAAAGTATCGAAATATTCGAAACTTCGATTCTTGTCTCATCTCTCATGTTTCTGTCGTTATACGTCAAACTGACTTTGCTGAAGTACGAAGTTGCATGAAGTCTCTGCGTCCTTGTACGTGCAAATGCATCTCATATCGTACATTGAATAAAACGCGGGAAACTTTAAAGAAAAACAACGAAAAAGAAAAATAAAAGCAAAATTACACGGGCAGGTTAAAATACAGTAATTAACTGACTCTGATACTATAACAGAGAATATTAGACATTTGTGGATGTTATGTGCAAGTTAAATTCAACGTTTCAAACAGTTAGTACTTTGACCATGTTAAATTATCCATTCATCATTTACATATTTGTCTGTATATATTTCCCAACTGTACTATAATATTCTAATTAAAGCTACGCGTAATTTCAAGAGTTTTATCGCTTTTATCGTTTAATTTTATTGCCATAAAACACGGAAAATATATGAAATGTTTCAAATCTATTAGCGTTTTTGCCCTATTAATTTATTCATCAATTTTTCACGCAAAAATACATTGAGGAATTTCACATTTTGTAAAAGCAAAATTGTAAAAATATAAAGATTTTAAATAACCAACGTGATCTGGATTGCATTTGAATAATCAGAATCATACGAATCTAAAACGTGTTTTCTTTTTGTTAGAAATTAACTCGAGTCCGAAAATCGAAAAATAAGCAATTCTTCCTATAACGTACTGTGATGTAGTTCAATTTAACTTCTTGGTTACACAGATCGTAGTTTCCTGTACCGATACCACTTTACATATTGACTAAAACTTTCTGTCGTGGTTGTACGTTTCGCTAGCGTTAAAAGTCACTATATAATACGTATTAAGATGTGGTCGTTTCCGGCTGAAATTACGTCGGGGATTTGTGCCCTTTGGAGGAAGTTCGATGAAGCGCGAAGTTACATCCGCAGCTAGTTTTGCAGGGTAGATCGAGAGGGTACGATAACAACCCTTTGCCTAACAGCCAAGCAGCAAGGAAATGTGCACGAGAGACTTTTAAGCGAGGAATTTAACCATTTTGCGGTGAACTAACCAAATTTGTGCGACTAAAGTCAAGTAGATAGCAACTACTCGTGGACGATTGTAATTAACGTTCTAACTTTAGCTTCGCGACATTAAATATTTTTTACTATATTTTGAATATACGGTACGTACTAAAGCGTCATACTTCTTGTGAAATCATCATTATAGTCCACACGATAATTTTATGTCTTTATCAGGCTTATAATTTATGTATAAATTATGTCGTCCCTTTTTTTTCTTATTTTTTGTATTGACAGAAATTTATCACGGAAGTAATAATACTTTATGCTAAAGGAACACGCACACGTAGTTATTTTTTAAGTCAGTAACATACCGTTTATTTATATTAGCGGTAAAAGAGGAAAAATTACAGGAATTCATAAATATGGATATATCGTATGGTGATATATTTTAATGAAGATTTTTATGAAAATAGATTGTTCTTAATTCAGTATATCCGCTTTTATTAGTAATACATTATTGCATACATGAAATGTTGACAAAAAGAAAAAACTCAATCTCTGAGCATTCAGCGTATAACATTTGAAATTTGCATCTTAATTCATTTTTGCTTTCAAAATTTTTTTTAGTTATTTTATCACTCTATATATAAAACATAGTCAAAGCGTTTCTCTCTTGCTCTACACGCGCGTGCGAATGAAATTTCCAACGAAATAGTATCCCTGTCAAACGGGGACTTTACGAAAGTCAAGTTACAAAACAAAATCGCTCGTAGTAATGACTTCCTCACGTTAAAAATTACCTTCTGCCACGCATTTAGCACCGACTTTCATCAAGTGAAATTGTGCTTGACGATTTTCGCGCCGGGGCTGGAAGCCCGTTGAAGCGTAAAGTCGCATCCCAGCTACTTTGCCAGGCAGATCGAAAGGTTGTGATATCGAGTTCTTAACGAAAAACTTGGTGGAATCGGTCGTAAAACGTTAATGCGTCGCAATTAATCATGAAATGCATTGTTCCGTAATGAAGAATTGCATAAATCAGAACGAAAGAAAATTATTTCGAGAAATTTAAATTGCATAATATGCAAAAGAGGAATATCTTAAGACTATTAAGAAAATATACAGGGACCTACCATCGTCAATTATTATTTAGCAAATAAATCTTTTTTAAAAATATTTTTCAGATTGCTAGCAACTAGTAAGAAAAAAATTTAGAATAAATCGGATAAAGAGATATGCAGGATAACTTTGATGAAATGCAATCGCGATCATAAAATGTATTCGTACAGATAGATAGCTGACAACGGTTTTACAAATCTCGAGATGAAACTGTTCACCTGCGATATTACATCAAGACGCGAAGTTATTACGCGACGCGCACGTAGCGATCGGAATTACTGTCGTAAATCGTAGTCCTCGAAATTCGATGGCGCGAGAAAGCGCTTCCGCGAGCGTTTCGCCACTGGGAGACGGACGAGATGACGACGACGACGACGACGACGACGACAAAGAGCCGACGAGGATGTTCTCTCCGTGAATCGATCGATGAGCGAAGGGCAAAGGGAGGCACATCTCGCGGAGAACAGGTTCTTCGAGCCGCGAGAATCAAATTAAGCTTTTGACCGAGCGGCTTGTACAACTTCGTAACAGTCACAAATTTCGCCAAACTATCGCCTGCTGCGAAGTTGTGGCTCGCGTTAGTTAGACGTGAGATTGTATTAGAAGTTATTTTATAACACATCTTGTGGCTGTTTGGTAAAAAAGTTTATTCTTACATTTGTTGCAATTACAAACTATATAGATGTATGTTATTTTTATAATATTTATTAATATGATATGTGCATATTGTATATCATGTATGGTATATCATATTATGATATTAATACATTACTTTCTATTTTGATATAAATGATTTATTATCTCTGCTACATCTGACCAATATTTAATAATATATCCCAGTATCCCAGCTTACAGATATTTCAATTTGTTTTCACTTTTCCTGAAAAACATGATATGTTGACTTTTATTATTTATAACAGATATCGAAGATATTTTTAAACAAGTAAAACATTTTGTTCGCAAAAAAATGGAATGCGCGTAACTATAAAAACGACGTACCTTTTTATATCCTCCGCGTGTATACAATATAAATTTTTCTTTGAATTTATTTGAATTTGTTCCGCGCAGAGTTAGGTTAAAGTTACGAATGTGTCCAGTGTGTTACGCGAGCTGTCCCATACTTTTGCGTTACCCGTAATTCGTATTAAAACGCATTGCTGTTTTTCGAACTTTATGGACCAGTAATTATTTCATCATAAATTTTGTTAAAATTTATCTGTACGTGTAAAAAGAGTAATCTGGACGCGCAAATCAAGATTACCAAGCGGAGCACGCAACTCGTATACTCGCACGTAATGTTACAAATTAGCTTGAAGTTCCAGCTTCCATAAATCCTCGCCGGAATCCTACGCGTTAGTCGCAAGTTACGGCGCATTAAGAGTCGTTACGTAATACGGATCGAGATATAGTTTGTGCGCCGTAAGACGACCGAAATTACGTTTGGGACTCGGTGCACGATGAAAGCTCGGTGAGACGTAAAGTTACACCCGCCCTGGCGCTCGCAATCGTCGGATAGAAGGCTTTGATCTTGAATAAAGTGCCGGCGCGGCGCGCGGCGGCGGGAGAGATAGAGGAAGTTGCAGATAGAGAAAGGACACGCGCTTTCTTTCTCTAGGGTGAAAGTCGATATGAGTCGCCTCGACGCCGACGGCGGGCCGGGCGGGCGTCGGAGAGTCGACTCACGACTGGATTCC
>QKQZ01081512.1:0-12039 GCA_003595255.1 Solenopsis fugax | reverse complement strand
AAAATGCGGCCGCCACGTGCATCCGC
Organism: Solenopsis fugax; assembly: GCA_003595255.1. Lineage (NCBI taxonomy): Eukaryota > Metazoa > Arthropoda > Insecta > Hymenoptera > Formicidae > Solenopsis > Solenopsis fugax. The sequence goes on along the minus strand of QKQZ01081512.1, from coordinate 12,013 downwards.
ACGAACGGCGCGGCGGACGCTCGGCGAAGGGTGGGCGCCACGACACGGCGAAACCGATGTTCTCAATGAAGGGAAACATGAAATACGAGAGCGCCGGTGGCATGGCGGTAGCCTGGAGTGAGAAAGGATCAATTTCTGGTCGATTTTGCGCGACGAGAGCAAACATGCTCATCAAATTTATGGCCACGTTTGGTAATTCCGTCTTTCAAGACCGGTTTCATCAACATCGTTTATCTTTAATCGCATTTCATTCGATTCTTCGTATGCCTGTAGTTCTATTTTTATAAAAAAGCACACATAGAAAAAAAAACGATATCAAAATTAATCGAGATCAGCGAGTAAACACATTTATGACGATGAGAATGATCACATTTTTATGTACAAGATCACAGTTACAGTATTTTTATTTATCATTTTATTTTCTTTTTATTTGATTGACGTAGATGTTACTATTGCACTTATCAATTATTTATGTGTTTTTTACTTATTATTCTTGTTATTTACGTATCATCTTCGATCTGGATCCGAGACTCTTTTAGATTTCAGTAATTCGCGATGATATCTAAGATATTATTTCAAAGTTAGACATGTTTACTAGCAAAGGTCCTTAATCATTATATTTCTATTGTACTTTTTATTTTATTGTAGTTTTATTTTAATAATACTACTGAAGAAGTCTCAGTGCAGCACAAAACGCGTTCGGAGATTATTTTTTTATATTAACGTTTATTTCAAATTGTTACTCTCAGAGTTTATTGTTATATTAATATAATTTTCTTAATAAATATACATTGATTTTTTTACTACTTTAATTTGCTTATTCCAAGGCTGTTTAATTACCTTCTTAATGAAAATGATATTACAATAATTATCGTTCCTATTGTTGAGTTGCCTTATGAATTGTTTCATAAGAAAATTAAGTTGATATTTTATCATAGCATGTGCTGTATTTAAAGAAATAAATTTTTCAAAAACAGATGGATCAATATGTATCCCGATGTTAGTAATAAATATTTAGTTAATGCTATCTATAAAGACAAATAAGCGATACGTGTGGAAACGTGACCGGATATCCTTGAATAAAAAAGAAGCAATTTTATATTGACTTCGTATCAATAGATATGTTCATCAAATGAATAATAACTTTGCCACCTAATAAATCTGTTAATAAAATTGCGACTATCCTTATAGCCGTTTCACAAAAATTGAAATGGATTTATCATCATTATATTACACGTATCGATGTAATAAGAAAAATAAAATATAGGAACACAATCAGCTGCGTAAAACGGACATATCGATTAAATTTATAAACACGTTTTGCAATACAATCTCTTAAAATAGAATTATGATAACATTATCCGAGGTGTTTCGCGAACAATGAGGGTTGATTCTTTTCTGTACGTCGGAATACTGCAGCTGGCGGTACATTAATTTTCTTTATTAACAGGTAATAAGGACTATTTTTTGATCTAAGAATGAGCGGTTCGCGACAGGGACAAAACCAACGTTCTCAATGAGGAAGGGAGGAATGAAATACGAGAGGACCGGTAGCGTGGCACAGTGAAATAAAAAAAGAATGAAATGTTGGTAGATGTTATGATAGGAGTAAACATGCCTATCAAATTTATGAATAATGGTTGTTTGGTAATGTACCTGCCGAGGAGATGTAGATAAACATCTATATAGATTATAGATCATCAATTCAGGCATTTCGCAAAAAGTGGTCTTTTAACCCTTTGCAGCATCACGCACGTTATATATAGCGCACGAAATAAATTTTCCGGCTGTAACAAGCAACAAAAACGATTTTCAGCCGAAATGCACGATAAATCATACGCAGCACATTTATTTGAAAACATAAATACCTGCATTTGTAAAACAAATTTATTTAAACACTTGCCAGACTTTATTTATAAACAGTTATTTAAATATCTGCTGAATAATCAATCAAATTGCCAGGTTAAATATTACCATCAATTAGATTATAAGCATAAAGATTAAAATTTAATTGCTAATGGTCAATAATATTAATTAATAAATATATTTACATTTATACATAAAAGGATAATATCATTTGGCTGTTTGTCAAAAAGTTATCATATTATTTTGACTTTTCTCTCGACAGTCAAATTTTCATTTTCAGTGTTAATAATACAATTATTGGCTGAATGTTAAATTGTTCAAAGTGTTCCTTAAATGATTTTCAAGATCGACATACTATTTATGAGCGATCGAGTGTACCAATGCACATACGGGAAACGATATATTATCACATTTTGTGTGCCGCCATCGCCCAGATGTATTTCACCGCCAGTCGCAGGGAATGCATAAATTTTTATCGCAACATGACGACGGCGTCATCGTTATCACAACCGGAGACCCCGGACGAACACCGACGGTTTCCGGCGCGAGTTGTAAACGACGCGTCGTCATTCAATTTCCGCTACGCGGCTTTCTTCGGGGAGGGTGCTCTTTCAGCATTTGGCGTGACCGTGAGTTTTTGAGAGTTTTCGCGACTTATCTCGGCGCACGATCTCGTCTTCATTTCCGTTGCGCGTGTCTGCTTTCGTCGAGTCGCCAGTCCGGAAAGCCGGGGATGTCTGACGTCTTTTCATGAAAAATTAGCGAATGCACCCGTTTTGTCGAGCTGTTTGCAAATTCGATGGATCGATTCGTTGGTACACGTTTGGCTTTGCGACTTTTCTCGCTCTCTCGTATTGAATGGACGGAAATTAAACGGTATCTGAGAATGATATATTCGAATATAAATCCTTTTACTTCAGACTTTCCAGAATGAAATTCAAATCCACTTATATGTCTAAAATAAACTGCGGTGTAGTAAAGCTATTGGAGTTCAAATAGCATATAGAATTCATTTTTCGCTTTCATTTTTCTAAACGTAATTAAAAAGAAAACAGCATTTCTGACTAACGGAATTCTTTGAACAGAAATCGTTTTGGAAATAATTTTACTTTTTATTTATTTAACTTATTGTTAGATAGTTTTTCTACGCATGGCAAGCTATCTACAAAATTGGCACGGTTCTCCGTCACAAATCTTTGAACAAAGCTCTATTCTGACGTACGTCGCGTAAATCTTGGTGCCTATAGCCAGTCAAAGGGAAGTGTTCCAGAAAATTGTAGGTATAATAAAAGCTTTATGTCTTCCGTGAGGGAAATAAAAAAATTATGGTCTCCACTTTTCATAGAAAATGTGGAGGATAGTTACGAGCCATAATTTCACGCGCAACGAGTGACGCGTGCAATCGAATTCGTTGCAGCGGATTTTCCGGATTTCCTATCGGTTTTGTCGTCGAGCCTTTTTCAACTTCTACAATAGCTAGCTTATTCATGTAGCACATGAATAATTATTTCATTTGAAATAACGGTCATTGTTTTTAATAGCAATTGCTAAACTTTTCTGGAAATCTGTGATCAAAAGACCTCATAAATTTTTTGTTTTAAATCGCATTTGCATTTTTGTAAAATAACATTAAACTCTTACATTTTAAAGCGATAATAACTTACTATAAAGTTAAAATTGATATTAGTCTTATTGTATTTATTTATATATCCCACCATTTGTAATATAAATCTTAACAATTTATATATAAAATGTTTGGAGAAAAAAAAATTATGTGTGTACATTAAATAATTAAAATCTTCTTGTTGGATACCGTCCATAAATAAAATAAAAAAAATCGTTACTACTGAAATAATTATATTGTTGACATTCCAAATACATTGTGATATTTTGCCACAAATATGATTTTGACGTAATTGCCGAATCGAGGGAAATAAAAAATTAAAACGTTACCGTTTCTCTTCGAGTTTCAATGGCAATACTAATCTCCCTGTGCAATTATGGTTATGATCTATATAATTTAACGTCCAACGATTGGCGCGCGTTGCAGTCGATTGCCCGAATTTTCCGAAATACCAATGGGGCACTAAAAGTGATTAAATTACTTGGCAAGCTGGCATTCGGTAAACCAGCCGGTGATTGATACACGTGGGTGTGTGCGCGCGTTGCGCGCGTAATCATTATTTATGCGTGACTGACGTCTGTTTACTTGCTACAGATTTACTCCGGTATTGTACGATCGGCCGGTTTTCATCAGCGATCTAGACACGACCATACGGCGCAAGGAGACGTATCGAGAACGTTTAAACAAAGCGCTGGCTCACCTTCTTCCCTTCGACATACGAACTCACGTATACAATCATTTCAAGTCATTTCAAAATTGTACACACGTGCGGTGCAATCTTCTGACTAGATTGATTACTTCCATAAATTATCAATTTTAGATATAATAACTGTATTCTATATGGCCTACCTAAGCTTTACGAATTTTTCCTAATTTTTGGCTGAGTCCAAAATTGAAAACAGACAGCTAGGTTCAAAATAGAAAACATTTCTAAACATTAGTTTGAAATATGGAACAGTTTCAAATATTTACGTGGATGCAATGAAAATTTTTAGAAAAAATGCCATTTAGATCGAATTGGATACATATGTACTCAATATGGCTTAATTATATGTTTCCTCAATTTCACAAAAAAGTTAAAAAAGTGGATAATAAAGTGGATTTAATATTACATTTATATGTTTATCAGTTTATTAACATATTGACATATTTATTGATAACACAAAGAACTACGTATTTTCGTCAACACTTCATTAAGTAAATAATTGACTTAAAACCATGGCTTATAAATTGGAGCTTTTTTTTTAGGTGGATTAAAATTTATGATCTGAAATAATAAAAGTATCGAAAAACCATTACAATCGATGTGTGTATATTCATTATTAATCTAGGCCATGTTAGTTTTACTTTATAAAGAAATTTTTTTTTTGATTATAAGCAGAACGTTATGACGAAAATATAAATTAAATAAAGCGTTGTAAAGTATAAATATAGAGCTACAATAATCTGAACTGTGGATATTAGTAATCATCACTTGATAATTATAGAAAGCAATAATTTTTCCAAGAAATGTAAGATTATGAGAAACATAATCAAGAAAATTCTACTTTTAATCTCACTGTCAATAACAGAATGCACAAACTGATCAGTCAACTTTTACAAACAAGTCACGTTGACAGCCTATATGACATACTAACGTTATTTGCTCAACTCATCATGTAACAACTTAGAAACAACAAATAAGCCATATTGGGTACACTTATCTTATTAGATAATAGATGAGCAAACGAATAATAAAAAGCAAATATGAATTCTTTAAATCGAGAAGATGCGCACATTACTATTAAATAAAAATAGCAATAAAACAAATCGATTTGATTTGATACATTCATGAGGCGGTCAAAGAAAGTTTTCAAATAAATTTGATATTACATTTGTTAATCTTGTTACCTATTTTCTCATATTTTTTCAACTTTATGCGTTCTCTTTTTTCTCTTTATTTATCACTATTATTTTTATTTCTGTTTCTCTTCCTTTCTTCTTTTTTCGTTTATATGTGCGTACATGTGTATTATCGGTATCGCATGTGCTCTATTGTACATCACTTCATTCTCGTCACTCTTATACTAAAACTCAAGAAGTTCACGACTCGCAATCTTTCGCTTGCAGAATACAATTGCAATTGATTACCTTCGCGATGACTTTCGTAGGAGCGGGCGCCGGCTCGTTCCGCACTCGCGCTATCAATTTCCATTCCGCGATTCTATCCAGCATGGGCGGGCGTTTCCGTCAGCGTGCTGCATTTCTCAGGGAAATGGGAATCGATTTGAAGAACGCTGCTGCGAAACTGCAGTTGGCAACACGCCCTCTGCCTGTATGTCCCCGAGCGCCATCGGGTCATCCCTCTGGTGTCCCATTCCGGTGGATCAACCCCTCGCGCCTTTCTTTCGCTATCCCGATCTCCTAAACGTGCGCTTTTTCACTGTCCACGAAATATCTTTACGGCGGCATGTGCGATGTGTCGTTGCCTTCCTATCTTCCTTTTTCTGTTTGCTTCTCGCGATCGGAGAATTTCGACTGCCCGATGAGAAGCGATTCGTGAAGCGATAAAATCGCAAACAGAGTCAAAATATTGTCAAAAGTATATCAAAGTTTTATATATTAAGCAGGGTTGAGTAGTTAAACTAATTAAAAAGTTTAAAATTGAATAATAAAGTTAAAAAGTTAATAACTTAACTTAGTTAATTTTAAACGATTTAATCTTTAACTTCAAATAGTTACAATATTTTTAAAATGTACAAACTTTAACTTATTAAATTTTAGTTTTTTTGTAAATCAACAACTTTATCTACATAAAAGAAAAAAATTACATAAGTCAAAATATATTTTCAGATAAAAAAAACAATATTTCTTTGTTATTTTAAATAAATTTAGTTTACAAATAAAATATTAAATTTATTTGATAAGCCATATTATAATTGCTTTCAGTAATTATTTTAAAAAATTACAATTTTTTCATTTAATATGAATAATATTTGACAAAATTAACTTTTAATTTAACTTAATTTAATTTTAACAAAACTTTTAATGTAACTAAATTAATTTTAATTAACTTTAACTTCATTTAGAAAATATATTAACTACTAACTTCAGTTAGAAAATACCTTAACTTGCCTAACTGTATATTAAACAATATTAAATTTTAGCACATTACTGCGAATCTAAGATTGTTGCGAGTCTTTTGATAATTATAAGAAAGCGTGAACGAGAACAAAATTGAGAACTAAATTCGATCTAAATACGAAACATCTAAAAATTTACATTTCGATCATTATGTTGACTAATCGCCGGCCAATCAAGTGAAATTAATTTGTAACGTTTCACCTCTGATACTAATTATGACTTTATTGAATCAACACGAGCTAAGCAAAATATTTGATCATCTGAGTTAAAAAAGATAAAACTTCTCTATGTAGTAGGTTTGCTTAATATTTTAGGTACGTTTTAAGCAATTGGGTCATGCCATTAAAAGCTAATTACTTGTTGCCATGCATGGTATAGCTCTACGCTGAATAAGTGGAATTAAATTCGTTCCAATTATCGATGGCTTAGAACTTGAGAGCTCGTCCGTAATAATCCTCATCATTTTTGGTTCATATGCACAATCGATACATCATTTCATTGCTAATATAAACTAGGTTATATGCAAATACTGCAGATATAATATATAAATAGTAAAGGAAACGCGTGAATAGCAAATTAATACGATTTGTAATAATAAGATATTAGACCGTGTAAATAACACACAAATTAAAAGAAAGTATAAATAACACAAAGTTTAAAAGAAATTTAAAAGAAAGTTCTCGATCGAAGCAGATCTGATGTTAATATTTTCATTTCAATTATTAAGTATAATATATTTTTTAATTCTATGAACTGCGTGTTGATATAGTATCGGACTTGAATGCAATTGTAAACTGAAGCTAGAAATAATATCTCAAATTAACTTGATTGTCAAATTTAATGATTTGTATAATGTTGATGCTTAGAAAAACGGTAACGTCGCGTAATATTTAGTTGGAAATGTTTCTTTGTCTTCTCAGTGGGTATTTTGTTGAAAATTTTTATCGGATAAATATTGTTGACTGAACATTTTATTAAGCAGGCATTTTATTCAATGTTTATTCAATTTTACACCTCTTCTTTCCCTTCGATTTGACGCGCACCATATCGCATACCATACATCACGTTACATATACGTATAATATAACACATGATGCAAGATATCAGCGGACCAGAAACTCCAGTGTCATAACTTATCGTAAGGGAATTTATGTTCCTGTTTTCTCGACCCTCTTATAGAAATAGTCTATTTATTAGGCGATTACGCGTTAATATCTTATCAAAAAACACATTACAACTAAACAAGTAAATTTAGTAGAATAAAGAAGATTACGGATATCCGCAAAATAAACAGGATGCCTTGCATTCATGTCGAGATCGAAAAGTTATGAAAGATCGAGCGATTTTCACGGAAAAGAAAGAGGATCGATTGCCTGTAGACTCAAGGAAGAGCACTCAATAATGCCGACGTTGTTGTATCGCGCGTACTCGATGCTGCCCAGGAACGATATATCCGGAAATTGAAAGTTTCCTGCCGGGGAGACAGAGGCGGGGAGAGCTGGTCCGCGAACGACTGCCAGGTAGGAAGGAAGATTTGTCTCACCGTGTCACGGGAGATCACTATTTCTTTATTTCGTGCCGCTCCGAGCGGGATCGGTCTTCGTGGTCGGCAGGAATATTCGATGACTCGGGATAATACACCGCGTTATAATATCCCTCGGGAATTGGATTGAGGTCACGAACGAGATAAATGGGAATGTATAGGTATACACGCATACGCCATACAAGTGTCACAATTGTGTGCGCTCGTCGCGAGACAAATCGGTTATTCGTGGATCGCCGTATGACTAATTGTTTCGGAATCAGATTTTTGCGGGAATTGTGCTCGCGGGTACTCCCCACTCTCTTTCCGCCGAATAAGCGCGGAAGTAATCCCTTTCCTGAAGCGATTTCATCCCCCGTGTATTTCCATTTGCATCCGACTTAAGCGTTTCATTTGTCATCGTGGAGTTGTAGTATACTTCCATACGGATATTCTATGTTTTCGATTTGCCTTGGCTTACCCGGATTTCACGGTCATTAAAGATTTTCGCGAAACTCAACTTGAGATAGCAGATACAAGTGTCCAGTTATGATTAATTCATCTGTAATTCATTGATAATGTTTAATTAATAAGCGTTACTACGCTTAAACAGAAATTTTGTGGATGAATACTAGTAGAACTATGGAAGAGATATTTCGCCAATTTCTTTTCTCTTTCTTTCAAGTTAAATTTTAAATATTTTGATAATTACGCTTTAATTTAGATGCCAGAGTTGATGCCAAAATCAATTAAAAGTTCAGCAAATATTTTACTGTTTTACATATCTGAAACTCCGCGAGCGTTCTTCCATTTAAATATTAAATAATTCTATAATTAAGTCTCCATTTTTGTGTGGAGGGAGCGCGAGCATGCACATCTACATATGCGTGTAGGTACGCACGCATTCATGCATACATACAAGAAAAGCCGATTAAAACCTTATTAAAGAATAAATTCTGGAATTGCTTTTTATATGTTTCGTTTTATTCGCAAAATATAATTGCAAATTATCGGAGTAAAATCAACCACGGTAACATTTGTTTTGCTGCGGATATATAATTAAATTAACGTGTTTCTATCTGTACCGTGTTGCTGCACGTGCGTAACGCGAACACTATAGGGAAGTTGCTGACCTAGTTGCGAACTAAGAGATCGATCGAGGAGGAAGAACGGAGTGTCTTCTATGAAATTACATTCAATTCTAACAAAGAAAGCGGAGTGCTGTTGCCGCCATTTCCGGAAGAAAATAAAAACGCGCTATAAAAACAACAATTGTCGATAAAGTGCTCTTCATTCGTCAACGAACGAAGAACGAAATAAAATTATCAGTTATTGTTGTAGCGATTATATATCGTTATGATGTCATAAATTACTGATGCAATTATGTGAAGTGTTCGATAATATTCAGTAATCGTCCCGGATTATTCCTATAATTGGCTTCAAATTGTTGAGTTTCATAATTGGGCTGGGATTTGACTTCATATATAGACTACAATTTCGAATCTAATCCCCCAAAAAACGTATGCTAAATTCTCATCAATTTATGATGATAACAAAATGGAATGGAATTGACAAAGCAATTTAAATTCATTTCTTCAAAAATTTTTCTATAATCGTTGGTATCGATCAATTTTTTTTCAAAATAACGTTTACTATACTTGTTAACGTTTATTATACTTATTTGCCATTAAACAGATCTGCTCAAGCAATTTCTTGGAGGTAAATTACTCTTTAATTTGCAACTTGCGTCTAAATTTTAATATACGTTTTGTAGTTTTAAGAGATTAATTTTAGTAGAGAAGATTTACGAAGAGACATACGTTTTCTTCCAATTCTTTTTCCTTAAAGTGCCTCAGGTTTATCCACGTTTCCAGTTCATTCTCATACGCAGAGACACGTGTGTACTTCTCCCTTCTCTCTCTTACACTATTTTCTTTTTTCCAATTTCTTTCCAGCAAATTTATCCGGTACTTGCTGTCTTCGTGTCACTCAGCCCAAGATTACACGACGTAAAGCCTAGCGGGAGTGCCGGTTCTCTCCTTTCTATTTGTGCGAAGAAATCTCGCGGTCCAGCTTGGCATGGAGACGCGACGCGACAGAACGGACGTTTATCTCATGCCAGGCACAACAAATCTTTCACAATGAAAAATCATCTTGAGGAAATGGAACAGAATTCTTACTCCTTACGATTTATCAATGGTGATATCGGAATGGACGAATAAAAATGTTAACCTTCGATATTGAAAGGCTTGAATTAATCCATTAAGTCATAAAAGATTCTTTTGCGCCTTTTCACTTAAAAATCCTCGTAACTCGAGCCTTAATCAAACCTCAAATATTTCTCTTTTTCAGACATCCCATCACATGGCTGAATAGATTTTCATCATAAATCATAAATATAAATTTATATTTATCAGAATAACTAACAATAAGATAAAAGGCTTTTTAAATAGAATTTGAAAAACTTTAAACTTAAAAAAGATATGCTTTACTGTTGTATCTTTAAAAAAACAAAATGTACATGTATTATATAATAAATACGGCGTACGAGTTTTTTCACTCAATTGTTATTATAATTAATTGATTAACCGACTTGTCCTCTACGTCAAAGCAAAAAGGTATTTTAACGTGTTCAAAAGTCTCCCAGGACTTAGATTAACTAACCTTCAAAATTATAGAATTGTCAATCTTCTATAATTCTGTAAGTTTCAAATAAAAGACTGTGTCGTTCTAGGATTAAGATAAATTGAGCAGAAAGAACTTTTAGTTTGTACTTTCATTTCTTATTTAATATAGCGTACCTCATAAAATCATTACATATGAAAAATAAAACTTTAATATTAATTTTGTTACCTTTTACATAAATAAGAATTTTAATCTTTAAACTGTTGACGTTAAGAAAGACAAACATTTGTGTGTTAAATTCGTAATATGTATTCTTTAATTAAAATGCCCGAAAAAGAATTATAAAAATAAGGTAACAAGCTTACGTCTTCAATCATTTTATTTAAAAATATTTAAGTATAAAATGTTTAAATTAAAATAACATTTTTCTTTTTTTAAATGTGTCAATATTGTTGATATTTAGTAAAAAACTACAATATTGCATGCAAGAAAAAAAATGAAAACCTTTATATGTTTAAATAACAAGGTTTTTTATGATGACTTCAATAAATCAATTTGCGTAAAATTGTATCAAAGAAATTTCATTGAAAACAGAAATGAATACTATGATATTTTCTTATAACTGTTATAACAGAGTGCATAGATAAATGTCATCGTATACACTTTTAAGAATCAGTACTATTTCCTAAATTTGTATTAAAGCATGATAACATATAAGCAAATTCTGTATTGGAAAAATTATGAAAGTGAAAAATTACTTAAAATTATCTCAACTAGAACATTTTCATGTATCGTTTTTAAGGGAGTATTTCTGTTATTCTCATTCATCTCTTTTCAATTCGCACGAGTGTAACGAGCAATCAACAAACTTCCCCACGAGCGCCGGCTTTGTACAAATCGATACTGCGAAACGTTAATCTCCAAAAAGCGAGCACGTCAATACCATGCATTTAACGACTCCACTGATAACAGTTACGGCACCTGCGAGCGTTATCGCCGTGCCGGTCCGGTTAAAATCTCCCGTTCAATTCGCTCGCGGCCTCGCCAAGTCCTAGTAGACGTAATCAAACTGTCGCTTCGCGGGTTTCCTTTCTCTGTCTCTCTTTCCGTCTCATTGATTTCGCATCAAATGTGCCATTCACACGGGGTCATGTCACGCAATACGTCATGCCAAGGTAGGACGATCGCGTATTCGAAAAATCGGTCGGTCCAGCCTGCCGCGACGTCGACATCGACGCCACCGCCGTCGCCGT
>QKQZ01081511.1:0-12028 GCA_003595255.1 Solenopsis fugax | reverse complement strand
GTTGGCGCGGGTGAGTACGAGAAAACACAGATCGTTTTTCATCTTTCTTCTTCTTTTTTTTTTTTCTTGGAGACTTGGCACGTAAAACCATTGCTTTACGTGCATCAAATTTGCTGTGGTAAACTGTCCGGGGTTGGAGCACGCAAATCGTTAGATTGGCGCACGTAAGACCGACGATTTACGTGTTGCGTCGAGTTTATGGTAAATTGAAAAATGTCTTCGAACAAGCAAAAACGACGTTTTATAAGACGAGTTAGACTCGCTAAAACTTAAATTTCCGGTACACGCAGCAGTCTAACATTTCGTTTGTAGGGCAAATTTTATTTTAATACAATTTCTGACTCCGAAATTAAAAATTAATAAAATATAATTATTGAGCAAAGAGCCAAGCTTGATTTTAGTGCTATCAAAAATTTATTTTAACGGTTTATTTAGGTAACGTTAACATAATCTTCAAGATGATAGCGCTAAAATCCAGCTTGGATCTTTGCCTACATTGAGTATTTTTTATTAATTTTTATTTTAGTACCAAATATAGTAAAGTATTGATTATTCATAATACTACTAATTGTTTAAACGTTGATTATCTTTGATAAACGCGATGGTCAACACACGTATAAGTACACACGCACACAAACAAAAATTCTTAATTTATATTAAGCTACGTATTATTACTATAATTTATGTTTATATTCTCTTGTTATATTTCTTCTAATATTTCTAATATTTTGCGCTTGTGTTCATTTCTTCTTGTGAATTTTGTGTGTAAATAATCGATAACAAGTATATTACTCCAGCTCGCCCGGATATTTGATGTCTTATTGTACAACCTCTCCTGTTGACTTAGCGAATTCCTTCGTAAAGTTAAATTTTTCTTTGGCAAAAATTGGATCGGATATTATTTCCTAGAATTCAATTTTTCGCATGAAATAGAATGATAAGTATGCATGAAATAAAAATTCTATATTGAGATAAAGTACACGGAAAATAAAACGAAAAATAAGATTTTGTTGTTTATTTACGTCCGATAGATCCAACTTTGATTTCTAATGATCTCTAATTAAAAAACTGCCGCTGACTCTCGATAATTTTCTTAATTACGCTATCTTTATGATCTAAAGTGATTACGACACACAGTGCAGCCAACTTGTGCAGATTATACCGCTGAGAACTATCGTGCATATGTATTTTTTTATTATAACGTAGATAACTTCGAGAAAATGCTGATGCTCGTTTATAATATGCGCGAAGGAAAAAATCCAATGTGCTGAATTCACTTCGTTAAGGCAGCAGGATATTTGCATGCAAATTTAATCGAAACGTGTGTACACACACTTTTACGTGGATTACAGATCACTTATTCGTATTTTAATTAAGCTCATGGTTAAACGCTGATATGTTTGTTTTTCTTTTATTTGTTGCAAACATCTTCTGCACTGCTCACTGCAAATAGAAGTATTGGCGTATTAATATTCGCTTTGTACTTAGTGATTAGTGTAAAATTTGTTATTTTTGTTTAGCCAACAAGTTCATTAAAACTCGTATCCCTCTATTTTATTTTCCTATGTCTTCGTATATGTGAAGATTTTTTCGTTAACCCTTTTTTGAGAAGTGAATCTAGAGAAACATAAGCACGAAATATTAAATAAGAGAATATAAACGTAATATAAATGTAATAGCAATGCAATGAGAATTTCTGTTTATACAGTTCGACCATCGTCAAAGATAATTAATAAATTAAATAATTTCTGTTTAAATAATCGACATTTTCCTTGATTTTCTCTAATAAGTAAAAATAGATCGAAAAAAAAAAACATTTGCTGAAGACTCGGGATTGAGAAAATCGCTCCGTATTGCTTGAAGGTTTGCTTAGCTTTGGTACTCTCTCATTATAACAGAATTGAAGATTTACAACAGATTTTCCATCTGTCGTTTTTCATAATATTAATTTATTTCACAAAGTGAAGATTGCCTCAGAATAAATACTCGGATGCTTCCTTTGATCTCTCAAGTGAAGAATAAACAGAAGTAAAGAAGTATTTTGTCGCGTATCGAATTTGTCGAACGTACTTATTATTCTAGATACATTTGTCTTCTAGATACATACTAAGAGACTGTAATTAAATGATTAAGAGAAAATCGGTTTATCCTTGAGAATTTTACGCAACAGAAACGTAATACGCTATCTCATTGTAGAATTTTACTATTTTATTTCCATATAGAAAAATCCACAAATGGATGTATAATCTTCTTTGAAATTTAAAAAATATTGTTTCAAATTTACCGTATCTAAATGTAAATTAAATATGATTTATCTTATACTACTTAACATTTTTGATAATAAAATAGAACGTTATTTAAGCTAATTCCGTTTTAAGAATTTAAATTGGTAATGAAATTTTTTTATAAGATAAGACAGAGAGAGAAATAACCTCTTTTATTATAATCTAATTTCAACTAAATTTTACCTTAACAGGAATTTAATTCAGAATTTATTCATTAAAATATACTGTACTTGAAAAAATAAAATGCATGTCTCAAGAAGTTTTTCACTAGAAAGAGATCTATCTTAAAGTAGTATTTACAGATTATTCTACTAAAAAAGTACGTTAATACAGGTACGAATTATTGAATGATTTAATACATATTATTGTGATATAAATATTGTATAAATGTTACAAATATCGTAACAAATAAAATTTGAAATTTTACAAAATATCAAACAAGAATATTTTTAAAATAATGTATTATCTGAGAAGTAACGCTATCAATCCTAGAAATGCATATTTTTTTGATATCGTTGGCTATCTCATGACTTTTACGACTAATTTTTTCTCGTTTTAAGTGTGGGGGGGGGGAAGTTCAAAGTTTTAAAGATTCATATATATAAAAAGTCATACGTATAACTATTCTAACGTGATTAGTACATATTAATAAGAGCTGCCTGTTAAAAATTGTACGATTGTACATAGTATCGTAAGATTGTATAGTGTAGTTTCGCAAAAATGCATGTTCAAGATCAAGGTACTTTCTAAACTTGAAATTATACATGACGTGCTACAAGCGATCCATTGTCGAAACTTGTTTTCCATAAGGGGATTCAAACATCCATCACGGATGATATCGGTGTTTGCGCACAAATGTGCGGCCCTATACGTATTATCCCTCACACGCCCTCACGACCGCGTATCGTTCTGTTTCTCCATCTATCGTATCGGGCGTGGTTCTTTCGCTCCGAGAGTAGCGCATTCCGAAGCCATTGAAAAGCACGAAACTTTTCAGTAAACTCTCAGAGTATTTTAACATTCTACTGCGCATTGATTACGAACTTGCTTATTACTCAGTTGATATAATCTCTCTTTCTATTCTCTTGAATCGAAGTTGAGAGTAAGCGAGTTGAAGTCGAAGTAAAGCTTTTAAATTTATAGGATTTCCGGAGAACACAAGATACGCACGTATGTTCAAACTTTGCCGAAATTTTTCTTTTATAATTTAAGTGGGTCATCTCTCCACTTTCTTACGATGAAAAGTGTCATGAGACATTGCATAAACTTTTAACTTTCATGCTCCCTTTAAAATTTATGTCGTTTTAACAATAAGCTATAATTTGCACAAATATCGATTTTGCCATTGCATTAACTCTCGATGGTGAGGAGTAAATATTATCTCTACGAATTGAAGCGCGTTTGCAGTCCCATGGCGTGTAGAACCTTTTCTTTATCTCGTAATTTTTCTTGTTCTTTGTCAAGTAATATTATTGTTTCTCGTTTCTCTCTCTCTCCTGCCGTCTCAAGCACTCTTGTCCCTCGGTGACGCACCTGGGAAGCGTTGTTGGTCGAGAACAAAGTTTCTCGAATAGTCCCTTAGGAACTTCCTTGAAGACTAGACCGGTGTTGATAGGAGACTTGTTTATTTTCGTGCAGATGTAAGCAGGATAGCATATACAATCGCCGCACAACGAAAACAAAGTACAGGTTGCGTATGTAAATATGGGTTCTAGTTGACTATATCTAGTTTAAGCTAGTTTAATAATTAATTATTGTGCTTAAATTTGTAATAACAATACAAAAAATTGTTTTATTATAAGAAATACACACACACGTGTTGTAGAATTACAAGGCAACATTTTATTTAATAATAATTTGCTCTAAGGATAAATTCATTTATGAGAGAAAGTTAATGCGTGTTCCATATGCATTTTTTTATATAAATAAAATTTATAATTAATTTATCAAAACATGTGAAATACTAAATATAATTTTAATTTATGATACTAGAAGAGTTTGTATTCTCTATTTTACTAGATTTTCCAATTATCAAGATAGACATTTATATGTCCAACGTGATGATATCAAACTTATAACATTTTTTTACTTCTTTCTGTTAAACGAAGTACATAACTTTATTATATTCTTGGAAAACATTTTTCTGAGATGCTATTGTCGACTCTTATGTAGATTAAATTCAAACGAAAGCGTAATATTAAAATGCATTGTGTTATTCATGAAACTAACGCTTTATTTTTAAATGTCTATCGCATGCGATCGCCGTGTGCAGTCGACTGTTAACCTTAAGCATTAACCGATCATCAAATTACATGACACCTGCACAATTGGGTATACACCTCGGCGATAGTGCGCCGCGCATCATCGGTCTAACGATTTATTGTCGAAACACGTAGCATGTGACATTTATCAGGATAATAATTAATTGTGGGTTACGCAAGGGAGGCGCGAATGACTAATGACTAAGCCTGGCGTATTGAACCAACATCGATCACTCGTGTATTTACTATCTTTGAAACTCTTGCAAAATATAAATCGTGATTTTGCTGTTTTCAAAGTATACTTGTAACTAGTTTGCCGTGAATCGATTAGTTACTCCATATACTCGAAATTAAGATTCTTCTCGATTGCATCGCATGTGCATTATGTGCATGAATGCTTCATAATCAACGATTCATATTAAAGCTTTTTGTAGCATGAATTGGGTAAAATTAATCCTGTATTATTCTCTTTTAATAACCGATAATTTTGAGATACGTATATCTATAAGTTCTAATAAAATTTAAAAATAGTTTTATATTCTTTATTCTATTTTACGTTATTATAAAATAATCAAAGAAGGGTCAAGACTGTTTTTGGATTCCCTCGCAACTTTTATTAAACGATTTTTTTTATTACTTTCTGATGCCTTAGTAATTATATGAAAAATATAATTTCTAAATAAAGTTTCATTTATAACTGTAAGAGCTTTTAGCAGATCGATATGAATTGTTAATTGAAAAAATAATTTTAATTGATTTTTTGAAACATTAAATATTATAAGTCTGCCGTTTAATTATGTTCAAGATGATTAGTTACACTCAAGTATGCTCAAAACGAGACAAGATAATCAAGATAATCAAGTGTAATCATGAAAATTTTGCAACTAATAATATCTTTATTAATGCACAATAAATTAAATATGCAAGATAATGTTTAGTTGTTGTAGATTATTGTTTTGTATAATTAGCAAGTTATGTGGATGTAGAACAGCGATACATGTCGAATGACTAGTGAATAATTACGCGTTCTGACAATGAATCTTTCTTATGCTGTACATGTGCGTACATGCCACAGTGGCTAATGAACATAGAAAGTGACACGATGAAACTGGGTTACAACAAGTAATGATGCTTTTTTATGGAAAGAAAGGTTAAGAAAGCATAACATTAGTGAAGACAAGTAAATTACTTAAATCATCGCGATTAAATATTCTGTTTGCACAGATTTTTGCAGACACACGTTGATTAAGCCCTTTCCTCGTTGCTTTGAAATATTTCGCATTAAATTTTTGAATCTTCTTTTTTCAACACCGAGTATGACCGCGAGGAGAGATACAAAGAGTCGGGCGCTGAGTCAAAGCGGAAGCCGGAGTGGCGAGCTTCTGTGCTCTTCTTCCCCCACCCCGTCTGCAAACATAAAAATAATTCTGCACTCGAAACGCCTGCCCACTAACACGTTTTTATCGTAAATTGCGTCAATTTAATCGAGGCACGGTCCGCTAAATATCGGACAAATTGCGCGAAATTTACAATCGCTTCATTTTGCATCGCTTTACCATAAAGTTTTCTCCTGACACATTTCCGAATAACATTTAGGAGTGAGCTCATTCAAACGTTTAATGCAGAGATATATTTTGAAGTGTAGGTAATTTATTTAAAATAAATAAAACGTATTAAATTTAATTTTGTGATATGAAGATGTTTGAAGAACGTATTGTCTATATTCTCGAAAAGAAATGCTAAATTTTATTATCTTTGGGTTTCTAACTATTTTTTTTTATAACAGAAAATGATTTAATGATTTATTTGGCAATAATATCTTTAAAATTTGATATAAAGAATATTATAAGCATTTTTAATTCCTCTTTATGTATCTTAACACTATACACACGTTGTTTTTAGATACTTGTTCTACACACGACTTGATCATTCGTGTTTGACATTCATTATTTTTACAAATAAAAAAATTTTTTCAGGGATTCTTTACATGCTTTAATATTTTTAGAAAGTATTTGCATAGTGGTTAATTTAAAAAATTGTCTATAAATGTTATAATAAGTTATAGCCGACAAAAACAGAAAAATGCATAATTTCATATAAAAATTCATCATTTTAAAACAAAAGTAACTTGAGGAAAAATATTTTTCATGCCTCGAAATTGATATTTCGAACTACAAAGGAAAAAATAGTTTAATTGTCGGTTGTTCAAAAGTTATTCAATAATCTGAAAATGGTGTATTAATTTTAATATGCGTATTTTAATATGAATAGGAATAAATTGAAAGTATATTACATTTACATTTTAAATAGTGCACTTTTTTATTAATATAGCTTTACAAAAATGAGCAATTAATCTATACACTATAGGGTCATTTGTGACCCAAGGCAATTTTCCAAAACGTCTGAATAAAGGACGTGCACGAACTGAGGCCGGCAATGCATCAGGTTTGTTCCCTAGATGCCAAATTTTTTTTTAAGGAGAGGATAGAGACCGCTATTTGGCTAGAGATTCGTAGCATTTCAAAGAAATGTGCTGGGTATTTTTGTCCAATCGAGTGTACAGAGTGTTAAGACGGCCATATACGTTCAAATAAACTTGTATGCATTATCAAGCACGCTTGTCAAATCTGTCGGAACATGTAGGATGAATAAAACACAGTATTTTGGCTTGAAAAAAATATGAAAAAGCGTTCGATATAGTTGAGCCAAACTGGCTTCTTCAAGTAAATCAGTGTGTAGTGCCATGGCATGGCAAGCTCAATTCAGACTAGAAGTTGGCATTGCGAATAAAAATAATTATGTTGAAACATACACAAAAGAATTCTGTATCCATAATTGCTCAACATATCTAATTAATATTAATGTTATTGTACAAAAAGTCACAAATTTTTATCAAATAACTCTATTTGCATCTTATTTTTTTTTAATCTATTCATAAGAAACAATTGCTTTTCAATGCTTTTTTTATTGTAATTGTTAGATTTTTAATTTTAGTTAAAAACAATTTGATGTACGTTTCACATAATTACTTTTAAGCTGCACATACATGTTTGTCAAGTTTATTGGACTGTTTAGATGACAAAATTGTACAGTTATCACAAATACGGCACACATGTTCTGACTGACTTGAAGTTTAAGTTAAAAAGAGAATAATGTGTAAAAATGTGTAAATTGAGAAAGAATAATCGCGAAAAAGTGACGTATTATAAGATCTTTTTCTTTTCTTAACATTAAGACTTTCCTATATTTTATAGACGTGTAAAGTTTCTTTCATAAAAAAAGTATAAGGTATTATGAACAAATATGTTCTCTTAACTCTATAATATTATAATTGATAATTTGAAAATTGATGATGCACACATTTTTTTCAATTTATACGCCTCTGTTTTGGGATGTTATTCATGCAGAGTTAATCTCGGTATAAGTAGAAACATGATAAATCCGGCAAGTTGACGCTTCCAACGCGATGGAGCGGACCACCGCGATTTTCTCTTCCTGTCTGCGTGTATGCACAACACGTTCCGTGCATATTGCGATTCCGCGAGATGTTTCCATCCAACGGTCCACGATCTCCCTGGACGGTCGAAAAGCGAAAATACATTGTAACAAACGACTCGTTTCCGACGACTGAGGCGGGCACGTATCGTAAACAAATGAAGGGTCGAGGACGAACTAATGAAACTTACAAATCGATCACGTAGCAAGAACCAACGAGAAATTCGCAGTTTAATGGCATCACGGCTACAATGCGCGTTATGAAATAATAATCTGCCGTCGACTAGTTCAAATAAATTAGTTGTAATATTTCACGCGAAGAAAATGCGATTAAATGCGGCAATTCTGAATTTACGTCTCAAACAGATGAAATGCATCGACGCGTATTACATCCGTATCGACAATATCATATTTTAACGCGTTATGCAATCAAATTGTGGTAGAACGCAATTTACAGATGTCTAATGTAAACTTACGCTTGCAACAAATTCACTGACAGCGAGAATATCCTCATCGAATGCTCGGATACATGAACAATGTCATATTGATATATAATTCCGTTGATAACAATAAAGAATTCAATGATTCTATTTTTTTGTTCCATCACATAAAAAGATAAAAAATATTATTAAAACAATTTTATATTCTATATTTTCTAATAAATTTGTACAAAATAGTTTATAATTTTTAATTGTAAATTTTTGGTCATACATTCGTTATACGCATAATATTTTTCTTCTTGTTGTCCTGAAAAACTGGATACAATTCTTTTTAATGGATATGGAAATCTTCGAGTTAATGGTATTTGTATGCAACGTTGAATCACATTTTAAGTATAGCTCATAAAATATATAAAGTCGTTATATTTCATACAAAATGAATTATTATGGAATATTTTTTTTCTGGACGTGAAGGCAACATTTTTATTATTTGTTTCAATGAATATTTATTTGCGTATGACCATATACTGAATAAATAAAACATTGTCTCGTATTATATTTTTTTGACATGTAACAGTATGTAATTTTTAATTGTTTAAGTTTAAATAATATATTTATTGCCCATTCTCTCTCTCTTTCTCTCTCTCTCTGAAATTTATTTTTTTTTCGTTTATGCGTCAGTTAAAGTTAAAATTAAATGAAGCAAGATAAAGTTAAAATTACAAAATTAAAATTTGACTCATAAATCCAAATATATGAAAAGGAATAGTATTTAGTATGTATTATATGTTACATCTAATTTACATATCTTATTGCTATATTTTTAGGTAAATTTTTGTTAATTAAAATACAACGTTTTACGATCAAATTCTGTTTCGTGAAATTATATATTGCAATATTACCAATGTCTATTCAATTTTACAGTTGTTTAAACTGTCTATTATTTCTATGTCGGTGTCAGTTGAACGTTACATCAAGCGTAGTACACGTCTATTGAAACAGATAGAATAACAGATAGCTGTAACGTTGCAATATCACTCTCATGAATCATACTGGAATGTTTCGCGCATATTCCTAGCTGTCCCGTAATACTTAAGATAGATTTATATGAGGCGTCCCACAACTATCACACAATATTTTAACGGCGTATTCTAAAGATTAATGTAACCAAAAATTCTCGTACGGAAGCATCGAGATTGTATGCGATAGTTCCTGAATTATAAACGATCAAAATTGGCTAAGAATGTAAAGTAAAGTTTGCGCGTCCTTAACTCTGATATACATATGCGCATACTTGTATTGATTTATCATCTGTTATTGCTCTTTATTTACATAATTTTTCCTTTTAATATTTTATACGTAGATACTGTGTACACTATGGAAAAATTTGAAAATTATTGTCGATACATTTGTATGAGAATTTTCGGCTAAATTTAATTTTTATAATATGCTATAAAATTATTTATTTGTTGAATATATTCATCAACGATATATAGGAATAAATGACGTTAATGAAAGTATCGAACAAATATTAATTAATATTAAAGCTTCTCTCAAAGCTTCTCTTTACGTACATATAACGCCGGTTGCCATAATATTGTGGCAAAAACACAATTTTCTAAAAACAGTAGCCGCATTTTATTTTTCTCGAGGACAAGACACATTTTAAATTAATATTGCGTTTCTTCTTTATCATACTGGTGCTTGGTGGTTTGCGTATATACCGAGGACCTCTATTTACAAAGAAATTAGATTTAAGAGATACGCACTTCATAATCTCTTTCTGACTGTGCTCAGCTATGCTCAGAAAATCACATCTCCGGAAAGTTGCTTGAAAGTGCCCTTTATTGAAGTTCTCCTGTTTGTATTTTCGTATTTGCTATTTTCACGGATTTGCTTTCAATTTGCATACTTCTAAAGATTTCAGCAGTGCCTGTGCTAAACATCTCATGTTTTTGCACGAGCGATTTTAGAATAAGCGTAAAGCCAGATAACAGAAATTGTAAACTTCCCGCTAAATCACGAAGGTCATGGGAAAAGACATAATTATCACGTGATGTTCTACAAACGTACTTTAATACTTTGGAAATTAATTAAAGTCGAAAATTCTTACACGAATATAATGAGATTGCAAATAGTTCTCAAGTGATTAAAGATGCTATCACTGCAGCATTAGCGTAAATTTCGCATGTTCAGATTTAATTGCACTTATGTACATATTTATCTCTTGTTATTTCTGACTGATTTTCATAGAGATATAATATAATATACTGTCTAATTTATTTGTTATCTGCGATACAAGAATTATTTTTCAATATTAATTATTTTACTCTAACCGATATGTGACTGAATCCAGTGTATGCAAAATATGTTTTTTTAAATATTCTACGTAAAAACTTCTGTTCCATAACGAAACGGTTATTAAATTACTTTATTTCAAGTAAGATGAAATTAGGTTATGAGTGAAAACACTGAATAGAAAAAACTCATGGAAAAACTTATAGATTATGATAATTCTTAATAATAGATACAATTTTAGTAACGATGATCTATATTTAAAAAATTGGTTTGATTTGATCATACGAATGTGAAATATATTTCTATTATTCTTTTATTTTCTAATGCACTCGTAATTATTCTGTCGAATAATAAAGTTAAAATATGCCAATAATATAACTTTATGCATATATAAACTTTAGGTATGTATGACTATATCCTCTAATTATATAGAGCAAAGGATGGTATTACGGCTTTTGTAGCTTATACTTACTCATGATTTCACCGTTATTAGTTGATGAATACTAGTTACTTATGGAATTATTTGTTTAATAGCACGTCGTTATGCAGTGATGTTAAAACACAATAGCAAAAACAAAAACAATTTTCTGAATTTATTTTTGTGACAGGGATATACTTACTATCCTTGTTTTTTTTTTTAAGTTATTATGCAGTGTCGTCTCCACATTTTTATAAATAACATTTTAAATAATAAACGTTTCATAACTTTGAGTTTAGAATTGATTGAATGATGAATATAATCATTGAGTTTTCAATAAAATATTAATTATTAATAATTATTGTACAAATCAGAATATCACAATATCACGAAATATCCGTTGATTATTAAAAAATTCTTTCAATCTGCTGTTCATGCTTGTAGTATTCTTTGTCTCTTCCATCTTTTACTTTGAATTCTTCTTCCTTTTTTTCCTTCTCTTCATCTTCATCTTTTTTCCGTAATTAACACTTTTCTTCCTTCTCCTTTCTTTTTTCATTATTTTATTTCTTTTCTTTTTTATGTCCAACGTTTTATAATATCTATCCGTCTATTACATGTGATTTTTACTGAAAAACAAAAGAAAATAATGTTTTATTAAATAAATTTTTATTTCTATATCAAAATTTCAAATTACATTTAATCCAGCGGTTATTAAAAATTTATCATTCTTTTGTATACATTCACTCTTCTATTTTCTTTTTCTTCCATTCTTCATTTTAAACTCTTTCTTTCTTTTCTTTGTTTTTCCTTCTTTTAAAATTTTTTCTT